>JAUMJK010000679.1:610000-807969 GCA_033558105.1 Coccyzus lansbergi | reverse complement strand
CTTTCTATCTCTCTTTCTTTCTCTCTCTTTCTTTCTCTCTTTCTCTCTCTCTTTCTTTCTCTCTTTCTCTCTCTCTTTCTCTCTTTCTCTCTTTCTCTCTCTCTTTCTCTCTCTCTTTCTCTCTTTCCTTCTCTCCTTCTCTCTCTCCTTCTCTCTTTCCCTCTCTCTCTTTCTCTCTCTCTCTTTCTCTCTCTCTTTCTCTCCATCTTTCTTTCTTTCTTTCTTTCTTTCTTTCTTTCTTTCTTTCTTTCTTTCTTTCTTTCTTTCTTTCTTCTTTCTTTCTTTCTTTCTTTCTTTCTTTCTTTCTTTCTTTCTTTCTTTCTTTCTTTCTTTCTTTCTTTCTTCTTTCTTTCTTTCATCTTTCCATCTTTCCATCTTTCCTTCTTTCCATCTTTCCTTCTTTCCTTCTTTCTTTCTTTCTTTCCATCTCTCTTTCTTTCTTTCCATCTCTCTTTCTTTCTTTCCATCTCTCTTTCTTTCTTCCATCTCTCTTTCTTTCTTTCTTTCTTTCTTTCTTTCTTTCTTTCTTTCTTTCTTTCTTTCTTTCTTTCTTTCTTTCTTTCTTTCTTTCTTTCTTTCTTTCTTTCTTTCTTTCTTTCTTCTTTCTTTCTTTCTTTCTTTCTTCTTCTTTCTTTCTTTCCATCTCTCTTTCCATCTCTCTTTCATCTCTCTTTCCATCTCTCTTTCTTTCTTTCCATCTCTCTTTCTTTCTTTCCTTCCATCTCTCTTTCTTTCTTTCCATCTCTTTCTTTCTTTCATCTCTCTTTCTTCCATCTCTCTTTCTTTCTTTCTTTCCATTGCTCTTTCTTTCTTTCTTTCCATCTCTCTTTCTTTCTTTCCATCTCTCTTTCTTTCTTTCTTTCCATCTCTCTTTCTTTCTTTCTTTCCATCTCTCTTTCTTTCTTTCCATCTCTCTTTCTTTCTTTCCATCTCTCTCTCTTTCCATCTCTCTCTCTTTCATCTCTCTCTTTCCATCTCTCTCTCTTTCCTTCTTCCACCTCTCTCTCTTTCCTTCTTTCCATCTCTCTTTTCATCTCTCTCTCTTTCTTTCCATCTCTCTCTCTTTCCTTCTTTCCATCTCTTTTCATCTCTCTCTCTTTCTTTCCATCTCTCTCTCTTTCCTTCTTTCCATCTCTCTCTCTTCCTTTCTTTCCATCTCTCTTTCTCCCGCTTTGTATCTCCTAACCCCGAGCTGCAGCAGTAAAACATTTCACTTCCACAATGAAGTGTTGATTTCTCAGTGGCGCAGCAGGAAGCCGGCTGGTCCCACTGCGACGCGCAGCTCAACCACAACAATGGGTAGGTACAGAGGAGACTTAGACGTTGTTTTTCTGTGGTAGCTGTGGCAAAGGGAGTGTGGGATTAGCTGTGTCATGGGGAGAGTGACAGGCTTAGCTCATCTAAGTCGGTATTAAGATGGGAGGAAGGAAAGGGGAAAGATTAGAGACGGGTGGGATTGAATTACTTTCTGAATCTTTTACTGCATTGCTAAAATAAGCATCTCCAAGGAGACGCTTTCATGGCCAAGCAGTCTTGGTATCAATGGTCTTTGGCAGTAACCAGTGCTTCTGTTAATGATTAACACAAATCAGGAAACACAGGTTATTAAATCCTTCCTTATGGCTCCTCTGACCTTCTGTAGAAGGGAGCCCCAAAAGCACCTGCAGAGCACTTCAAGTCATCATTCCAGGCTGGATGGGGCTTTGAGCAACTTAATCCAGTGGGAGGTGTCCCTGCCCATGTCACAGGGTTGGAATGGGATGGGCTTTGAGGTCCCTTCCAACCCAAACCATTCTATGGGCCTCCCTGCTCTTATCATAGAATCATCGAATCATCGAATCATAGAATCATAGAACAACCAGGTTGGAAGAGACCCACTGGATCATCAAGTCCAACCATTCCCATCAATCACTAACCCATGTCCCTCAGCACCTCATTCACCCATCCCTTAAACCCCTCCAGGGGGACTCAACCCCCCTCCCTGGGCAGCCTCTGACAGTGACCAGTGACCCTTTTGATGAAGATTTTCTTCCTAATGTCCATCCTGACCCTCCCCTGGTGGAGCTTGAGGCCATTCCCTCTTGTCCTGCCCCCTGTCACTTGGGAGAAGAGTCCAGCTCCCTCCTTTCCACAGCCTCCTCTCAGGGACTTGCAGAGAAGGAAGGACTATCATGAAGGATTATCATGAAGGATTTCTTTCTAACACCCAATCTGAATCTTCCCCTTCCAATTTAAAGCCGTTCCTCCTCATCTTGTCCCTCCAGGCCCTTGGAAACTGTCCCTCCCCAGCTTTCCTGGAGCCCCTTCAGGTATTGGAAGGTTGCTATGAGGTCTCCGGGAGGCTTCTTTTCTCCAGGCTCAACAACCCCAACTATCTCAACCTGACCTCATATGGGAGGTTCTCCAGCCCTTGGATCACCTCCATGGCCTCCTCTGGACCCATTCCAACAGCTCCGTGTCCTTCTTAATGCTGAGGATTTCAGGTTATATCCAAACCCAAATCACAGAGCACAATACAGAGCAAACAGATTCAATTATCCAGCCCCAATTAGAACAAACAACATTAAATGGTTGAAAGAGAAACTTCTCACCTTTAAGCCTATACATCTACAAACAAACAAAAGCAAAAATCCGGCCAGGTTGTCAGGGAAAGCAAATATTGTTTTGCTTAATGTTTTCGTGGGTTAGAAATCCAATTTTCCGACAAATAACAGCTTCAAGGGAATGTTTTCTGCCTGTCCTAGCTGTCATCCCCCTTCAGAACAGCACATGCACCCCTGAGAAATGGGATTTCCAGGTGGGGAGCAAGGCACTCTGCCTGTCCCAAGGCCTCCAAGCTGGCCCTGTTCCTCTAGTTTCAAAATCCACGCCTGCCAGGTTACTTTTCGGAGCCGAATGGCTGTTTTGGATCATCTTTCTTCAGCTGCCTCGACTTTCATTTTCCAAATGGAAGATTCTGTGTATTCATTTCCTGACCAGGCTACTGGTCTCTCCAGAACGTTTGATTTGTTTTGCTTTCCCTTACCCACATCCTTGGCCCTCTTTTGGCTTTAATTATCGGGATTTCTTCCCTGTTCGTATCGATCCTTAATGCAGATATTTAATAGTAGCAGGAAAAATTGATCAACCACTCTCTGAGAACCCTCGATCTCCAGGTTAAATGTACTCCCTGTTCCTTATATATATAAATTAGGAAGAAATTCATTACTATGAAGATGATGAGGCAGTGGCACAAGTTGCCCAGGGAAGTGGTGGATGATCCATCCTCAGAGGTGTTCACCAAGATGATCCAAGGGCTGGAGCACCTCTGCTATGAGTAGAGGCTGAGAGAGTTTGGATTGTTCAGTCTGGAGAAGAGAAGGCTCTAGGGAGACCTTAGAACAGCTTCCAGTGCTGAAAGGGGTTCCAGGAAAGCTGGGGAGGGGCTCTTGATCAGGGTGTGCAGGGATAGGATGAGGGGAATGGTTTGAAGTTGAAAGAGGGGAGATGGAGATGAAATCTTAGGAAGAAATGTATTACCACTTAAATGAGAGTGTCTTTGTACAAGAAAGGTGGCAGCGGAATAAATAGATGGACATTAATTTTGTCATTTAGTGCAGATGTAGAAAATGATGCTCACAGCCCCTGTAAGGGAGAGGACTGAGGTATTGTCTTTCTTTCTGATGGTGGAGAGAGAAATCACAGTGAAGAGTTCAGAGTGCTATGAAAAGCCTTCCTAACATAAATCAGCGAATCAGAATCATAGAATAACCAGGTTATTTTTATCTGGTTATCTTTCCAGGTTGGAAGAGACCCACTGGATCGTTGAGTCCAACCATTCCTATCAAACACTCAACCATGTCCCTCAGCACCTTGTCAACCCGTCCCTTAAACCCTCCAGGAAAGGTGACTCAACCTCCTGCCTGGGCAGCCTCTGCCACTGCCCAAACACACTTTCCATGAAATTTTTTTTCCTAATGTCCATCCTGATCCTCCTCTGGTGGAGCTTGAGGCCATTCCCTCTCGTCCTGTCCCCTGTCCCTTGGGAGAAGAGCCCAGTTCCCTCCTCTCCACATCACAGATCACTTTGCAGTTTCATAAAGCTGCAGAAGAAAAAAAAACACTGGAGATGCTATGTTTGCTTTGTGCATTTGATGAAGGAGCAGCCAGGGAGGTTTGTAGAGCTCTGGGTTGTGGGGGAACAGTCCTCACTGGAGGTCTCACCAGCACCTTCTTGCTCGAGTAAAGATAGAGGTGGGGGAGAAAACAGACTCGCATTGCAGGGGAAGCCCTTTGGAGAAAACCTCTGAAACATGATTTGTCCCAGCTCCTTGGCAAGCTCTGGGGAAGCATGAACATCATCCAAGGCAGTCTGGTCTGGCTGGCAGTGGGCATATCTGGGAGGAAATATTCTCCATACGACACAGCTCAGCCTGCTCCGAACCAGCATGTTGCCAGCATGCCGAGTCAAGAGCTCTTGGATCGTTAGGATGGTAGCTCATCTGGAGCATCCCAAGTAAGCTTCGCCTGGAGCTTAACTGGGTCAAAGCATCTGCTTTGAATGAACTCGATGCATAAAATATTCAAAAAGGAAAAAAAGGAAAGAAGCAATAGAACAAAATAAGATCTCTCACTTAACTCTTGCATAATTAGATGCCATCCTGTGTTCAGTTCTGTGCCCCTCACCACAAGAAGGATCTTGAGGCTCTGGAGTGAGTGCAGAGAAGAGCAACGGAGATGAGGAAGGGGCTGGAGAAGAAGAGGAGCGTGTGAGAGAGCTGGGGGTGTTTATCTTGGAGAAGAGGAGGCTGAGGGGAGACCTCATTGCTCTCTGCAAGTCCCTGAGAGGAGGTTGTGGAGAGGAGGGAGCTGGGCTCTTCTCCCAAGAGACAGGGGACAGGACAAGAGGGAATGGCCTCAAGCTCCACCAGGGGAGATTTAGGCTGAAGATTAGGAGGAAGTTTTTCACACAGAGGGTCATTGGGCATTGGAATAGGCTGCCCAGGGAGGGGGTTGATTCACCTTCCCAGAAGGTGTTTAAGGGACAGGTGGACGAGGTGCTGAGGGACATGGGTTAGTGATTGATAGGAATGGTTGGACTCGATGATCCAGTGTGTCTCTTCCAACCTGGTTACTCTACGATTCTATGATTTTTAAAGCTGTAGAAGGAAACGAGCTTGTGCAGGGCAGTTCCACATTTTGATGTCAAAGAGATTTTGTGCCCTTCTGACCAGGGCTTGGCCATCCCCAACCATCCTACACTGTATTCATCACCTCTCTTTCCTTCTTTTTTTTCATAACCTCTGACTCAGTGAATCAAGTGTCCACCGGTCGGCAGCTGGTGCAGCAAAGTGGCTTCCTGAGAAAGTTCATCTCTGAGTGTTATGTGGGGGATGACAGCATTTCCGTCACTGAGCTCCGGTTGAGGATATGAGAGATGGTGACTCCCCCAGGCTTGTTCCCAGCAGCAGCCTTACCAAGCTGCAAACTCTTACAAGTCATGGGGCTGTGAAGAGTCTCTCTCCCTCCTGAACCCGTCATCAAATGTGGGAATCAGATGTGGCATTCCCCACATCTGATTCATCCCTCTCCTTCTTCCTTTGGCTACAGGTTTTTTGGTTTTGGCTAGTACTCTGGATTCAACCTCTGTCTGAAACTCATGCTCTGAGGCACAGTGCCAGCCAAAAGCAAGATGGTTGTGCAACTGAAGGATGGCAGCATCTACGAGATGAGGGTGTTTAACTCTGGGAGTTGCTGACCACTGGCTTTTGGGAACGTTGGACTCCCTAAGGTGACTCCAGCACTGGGGTTTCATCCCAGAATCCATCAGGTAACCAAGATCTCATTTTGGCACTGAAAAACTAGTGTTTCTGCTGGCATCATGGTAATGTCAGAACCAGCTACTGAAACTTCCCACCCATTTTGACACCAGGAAACATTTCTTCACCCAAAGGGTTGAAGGTCATATGCAGGTAGAGGTTGCCCAGGGAGATGTTGAGTCACCAACCCTAGAGGAATTTGAAAGACCAGTAGATGAGATGCTCAAGGCTATGGTTTAGTATTGGATGGGTATGGTTGGGATTAATGGTCCCAAAGGTCTTTTCCAACCAAGCGTTTCTATGATTCTATGATCACCCACCTTAGAATCATAGAATCATAGAATCACCAGGTTGGAAGAGACCCACCGGATCATCGAGTCCAACCATTCCCATCAATCACTAACCCAAGTTCCTCAGCACCTTGTCCACCCATCCCTTAAACCCCTCCAGGGAAGGTGGCTCAACTCCTTCCCTAGACAGCCTGTTCCAGAGCCCAATGACCCTTTCCATGAAATACTTTTTCCTAATGTCCATCCTGACCCTCACCTGGTGGAGTTTGAGGCTATTCCCTCTCGTCCTGTCCCCTGTCCCTTGGGAGAAGAGCCCAGCTCCCTCCTCTCCACAACCTCCTTTCAGGGAGTTGCAGAGAGCAATGAATCATAGAATCATAGAACAACCAGGTTGAAAGAGATCCATCTGATCATCAAGTCCAACCATTCCTATCAAATACTAAACCATATCCCTCAGGACCTCATCTACCTGTCCCTTAAACACCTCCAGGGAAGGTGGCTCAACCCCTTCCCTAGGCAGCCTATTCCAATGCCCAATGACCCTCTGTGTGAAAAACCTCCTCCTAATCTCCAGCCTAAATCTCCCCTGGTGGAGCTTGAGGCCATTCCCTCTCGTCCTGTCCCCTGTCCCTTGGGAGAAGAGCCCAGCTCCCTCCTCTCCACAACCTCCTTTCAGGTAGTTATAGAGAGCAAAGAGGTCTCCCTTCAACCTCCTCTTCTCTAGGCAAAACATCCCCAGATCTCTCAGCCGTTCCTCATAGGGCCTGTTCTCCAGCCCCTTCACCAGCTTTGTTGCTCTTCTCTCGACTCGCTCCAGAGCCTCAACATCCTTCTTGAGGTCTCACCTTGAGAATTACCAGCAACAGTCATCATTTAGTATTTTTAGTCTTTTCCAAGCAAATGATTCTGTGATTTAACGAGAGAACGGAGGTAGGAAGGAACAGAGATTTTCTCTGTCATGGTGGTTCCACCTCTCATGGTAATCTGCCTCACAGACCATCACCATCCCGTTGCCTGTCAGAAGCACTCCCAGCTTTCCCTGCGAGAGATTTGGTTCGATGGCCACTGTTCCCAGAATCACAACCAGATGGGCGCTGCCTCTCCAACGGCACAGCCCGAGGAGCTCTGACTCAGCCTTGGAATCACGGTCCAGAAATTTACACTTCCTGCAGGACTCTTCCACACAACTCCACAAGCGGCAACCCAAGGGCTGGGTGAGCGCTGGCCGTCACGGGACCTTGTCCCATATCCGTAAGTGCAGTGACTCATAGTCCTTGATGATCAATATGTCAAGTACAATTACCGACCCTACCTTGAAGTGGGGTGTGACCAGAGGTCGAGACGACCTTGGATTTCTAGAAGTTGCTTCCAATGGAAATTATTTCGTATTTCTATGAAATCCATGTTCTTGGAAAAATGGGGCAGCATTACTTGGTAGTGGTCCGACTCATCATCCCAAGAAGGGGTTGTAGGCTTTTCTTTACGATTTTTTATTCCTTTCTTTTTCTTCCTTTTTTTCTCTCATCTTTTCCCCATTTCTTTCAGTTTCTTTTTTTTTTTTTTTGTTGTTGTTCTTTTATTTTTTTGTTTGTTTCTACTTGGATGCACTTTCCACAAAACAAATCTTGGTAAATTTTTCCTGCTTCTAAAGTCCACAGATGAAAGCCTGGCTCCCCAACTTTGACAGCTCAGGGAACATGCTGCAGGCTGCTGATCCTTTTAGCACATGGCCTTTTACCAGCAAAGCCCTGACTGACTTCCAGTACTTTGGCCCCAGCTGCTGATCCAAGTCAACACGATGTGGCTCCACCAAATTCCTTTGGCACCTCCATCCAGGCTGCAATTTTTTTCTCTTTCATCGTGTGGCTGCTTTGCTGAGTGACTTCTCAGAGGCAAAAGATCACTGATGAAAAGGTTTTGCCTCTGCAGGTGCTGCTGATGGAGGCAGCTTTGCACCAAGCAGAAGCTGAGCTAATGCATCTTCTCGTACCTGAGACCACTTCTGAGGAAGAGATGTCCTGCCTGCCTCATGCAGAGGAAGGTTTTGGTCCTGGACGGTCTGAGCTCCATCCAACCTGGCCTTGAACACCTCCAGGGAAGGGGCAGCCATGACTTCTCTGGGCAACCTGGGCCAGGGCCTCACCACCCTTAACATAAAGAATTTCTTTCCAATATCTAAACCCTTGCAATTTAAAGCCATTGCCTCTCATCCTATCGCTCCAGAAAAGTCCATCCACAGCTTTCCTGGAGCCCCTTTCAGTACTGGAAGCTGCTCTAAGGTCTCCCCAGAGCCTTCTTTTCTACCCTAACTCTCTCAGTCTGGGATCGAGCAGAGCTGCTCAAGCCCTCAGGTTGTCTCTGTGGCCTCCTCTGCACATATTCCAACAGCTCCATCTCCTTCTTATGTTGAGAATTTTAGAACTGGACACAGGACTCCAGCTGGGATCTCCCCAGAGTGGAGCAGAGGGGCAGAAACTCCTCTGTGGACCTGCTGGTCACACTGCTCTGGATGCAGCCCAGGACACGCGTGGTTTCTGTGCTGTGAGCGCACCTTTCCAGTTCATTTTGCACTTCTCCTCCCCTACCCTGTGTTGAAACCGCAGACTACCCCAACCCAGGTGTAGGACCTTGGCCTTGGCCTTGTTGAACCTCATGAGGTTCACACAGTCCCACTTCTCTAGCTTGTCCAGGTCCCTCATCCCATCCTTCTGGTGTGACAACTACACCACTCAGCTTGGTGTCATCTGCAGACTTGCTGAGGTTCCCCTCAATCTCGCTGTCTGATGAAGATAATAAAGAGCACTGGTCCCATTATGGACCCCTGAGGGACATCAAGGAGGTCCTTAGGGACACGGTTTATTGTTTGATAGGAACGGTTGGACTCGATGATCCAGTGGGTCTCTTCCAACCTGGTGATTCTAGAATTCTATGGACAAGCTCAGCCCTGGAGGTCTCCGCGCTGTCTCTTAACAGCATGGGAATCCCTTCCTGTGGTCCTCCGCTAGAGGGAAAACCCTCCTCAAGTAGTCTGCATTGCAGCTGAGCTCCTCATTACCGTGATTCTGCTGAGAAAACAACTCGACTCATCCCTCCGCTCGGAAATGTGAGCAGGGTAGCCCAGGTGGCTTGCCCAGGTGACTCTGAAGCATCCAAGCCTGGGCTGCCTTGCTTCACTCAGTCTCCTCTCCCTTTCCTTTTCTGCTGGGATGAATTCCCTCCAAACTGCATTCTCCGGACAGGACAGGTACCAGGGCCAAGAATCCAGGTGCTCAGAACTGGGAAAACATCAAGGAGTTTCTGAGAGCTGCATCCCTGCACAGGGATGGAGAAAGCCATCACCTGGACAGGCAGAGTGAGAAAACAGGTCCCAGAGGGAATATGGAGCTCAGGACTGAGCAGATCTGGACCTCAGGTGGTTTTTCTTAATATACAGGAACTCCTACTACCTTAAAACTTGGCAGGATCACCTTCTGCCTTTCAGGGACTTTACCTTCAGCCTTTGTGTTTCTCAGGAACACTGAGTGGGGCTTTGCAGACGGCCCACGGCAGGTTCCTTGCTGCTCTGGGTGTTGTTCCCTTGGGGTCACAGCCAACATTTTGCACCAGTGACCTTTCCACACACGTTTCCATAAACAAAAACAACTGCTCCGAGCTACAGAGGCTGCATTTGGTTAAGGACATCTCTTGTTTAGAGAACAGTGAGGTCAGATAACCACTGGTATCTCCTTGCCTATGTAAAACACCCTGCGATGCCTGTCTGACCACAAGCAGTTGGACACCACATCCCACAACTCATTCCAGGGATGCCCTGCAAATAGCAGCTCTCTTTTCCACACTCTCCTGGGTCACTGCTCCCATCCCACAGGCACCAGGGCTGCTGCGTTGGCCCTTGTGGTATCCCCAGTTGTCAAAGAGATGTTGTAAGGTACAGACTATCCCAATGTGCCAGGAAAAGGTTCTGTGGGAACCTCTGCATGTGTGTGCCCCCTGTTTACTTGACTTTGTAGGCTTGCATACATCATCCTAAGCTCTAAAGAAGGATGTTGAGGCTCTGGAGTGAGTCCAGAGAAGAGCAACGAGGCTGGTGAAGGGGCTGGAGAACAGGCCCTATGAGGAGCGGCTGAGAGAGCTGGGGGTGTTTAACCTAGAGAAGAGGAGGCTGAGGGGAGACCTCATTGCTCTCTACAACTACCTGAAAGGAGGTTGGAGGGAGGAGGGAGTTGGGCTCTTCTGCCAAGGGACAGGGGACAGGACAAGAGGGAATGGCCTCAAGCTCCACCAGGGGAGAGTTTTCACGGAAGGGGTCATTGGGCATTGGAATAGGCTGCCCAGGGAGGTGGTTGATTCACCTTCCCTGGAGGTGTTTAAGGGACGGGTAGACGAGGTGCTGAGGGACATGGTTTAGTGTTTGATAGGAATGGTTGGACTTGATGATCCGATGGGTCTCTTCCAATCTGGTTGTTCTATGATTCTGTGATTCCTATGAAGGGTAGCTGGCCTCTTCTCCCTCAAGCTCCACCAGGGGAGGTTCAGGCTGGACATTAGGAAAAAAATAGGTCATTGGACACAGGCAGAGGCTGCCCAGGGAAGGGTTTAAGGGACGGGTGGACGAGATGCTGAGGGACATGGTTTAGTGATTGATGGGAATGGTTGGACTCAATGATCTTGGGGGTCTTTTCCAACCTAGTGATTCTATGATTATATGATTCTGTAATTCCTGGGTTAGCCTTGCTCTGCGCTTCTCAATCATGGTTTGAGCTTGAAGGGAAATCTACAACCTGACCAAGCATCTAGTTTTTACCTTTGGCATTATGAAAGTTTCGTTTTCTCTATGGCTTTGGCCGCCTCCAAGTGTTTTCTCCTCACTGGGAATCTTCCAGCTATGTGTGGTGTGCGTGTGACTAGTGTGTGAGCGTTGGTGTGTACATGTTTGGGATGAGCTTTCCAAAGAATCTCCGTCCCTCTGGGATAGCAATCTTTTCTGCATTAGGTTTCCTCTGATGTTGCAGCCAACAACTTGGTGCGAGCGTGCAAGGAAGAAGCATGCGCTCAAGGGGTTTCAAAGAAACCCCACTGGAAGAGGGAATTTTGCATTCCCGGACTTGGAGCTCCTCCCCCTGACATACCCTTTTCTGAAACCTTGTCCTAAGAACTGCCCTCATCCAGTTGTATCTGGCCTCTTCCCACCCTCTCCGTGTCTCATCCAGGAGAAATTCCCCGCAGAAGGTTTTTCTGTGAATGAACTCGCACTGGGAAGAGTTGCTCCTTGGGGAGCTGCTGCTTGTAATCCAGTCAGGCAATGCCAAGAGTCCTTCCTGATGGCTGGAAGTAGCGTTTTCAGATGCTGGGGTATGTTGGCTGCCTACTGTGAGGAATAAAATTGTTGAGGGACTGTTGTTTGGATAGGACTTCTAAAAATGTTAGTTTACCTGACCTGCTCCCCTGTGATCCTGACAAGTCCTCTTAGCATAACGTGTCCGCTGTGTTCAGTTCTGGAGTCCTCAGCAGAGGAAGGACATGGAGCTGTTGGAGGATGTAGAGAGGAGGCTACAGAGATTATCTAAAGGCTGAAGAACCTCCTGTAGGAGGATGAGAGAGTTCGGGTTGTTCAGCCTGGAAAAGAGAAGGCTTCAGGGAGACCTTAGAGTGGTTTCCAGTAGGGAAAGGGGCTCCAGGAAAGCTGGGGAGGGTCTCTTGATCAGGCAGGGCAGGGGTAGGATGAGGGGAATGGTTTTGAGCTGAAAGAGGGGAGATTGAGATGAGATCTTAGGAAGAAATGTTTTCCTGTGAAGCTGGTTAAGAATTGGAGCAGGTTGCCTGGAGAAGCAGTGGCTGCCCCATCCCTGGAGGGGTTCAAGGTCAGGTTGGTTGGGGCTTGGAGCATCCTGATCTAGTGTGAGGTGGGCCTGCCCATGGCAGAGGCGTAGGAACTGGATGATCTTTAAGGTCCCTTCCAACCCCAACTACTCTATGGTTCTCTGATTCTCCCTTTCATGCATTCCCTCAAGGTACCAATTCTTTAAGGATTCACCCAGATCAGCTGAGACCGGGTGGAGGGTCACTAGGCTGGAAGAGACCTTTGAGGTCACTGAGTCTAAGTTGGTTTTTGATGACAGGTTACTTTTAAATCCCTCCTGAAGCCCTCTTTTTCATCTAGTTGTGGTTGTGCCACCTGGGTCCTGTGACACTTCCTCATCCTTCTCATCCCTTTTTCTGTTGGTTTTGTTTGTTTTTTTTTTTTTTTCTTTTTTAGAGTGAGGGAAAAGATTTTTTTTTAGCCTCATTGCCAGTGTTTTCTCTCCCTGTTAACCAGGATCTCAATGTACTGGAGGGCAATGTTGGTTTTTATAAGAGGGAGGAAATGAGATCGACTCCGGATTATACATGGCCGGAACGATTGCATTCCCTGCTCTTACAGACCCCCTCAGAAAACAAGTGGAGGAAGGAAAGGATGGGATGTTGAGAGGCTCTCCAACCGACTTGACTTTACATCAGTGCCTTGTTAACATCGCAGATAATTTTCTCCTGGAAACAACCACAAAATTCTGCTTGGGGCAAAGCAGTTCAAGAGGTTGGAAAAACGAGGAAGGAGGGGGCAGCAGCTCCTTTGTGAGTTTGTGATCCTGGTGTCTGGCATCCTCCATCCCTATGGGGAAAAGAAAATGTTTGGGCATAATAAAGAAAACAGAATAACTTGAAAAACAAACCAGAGCAGTGTGAACTGTAAGAACCAAAGAAAGCAATGGCAGCGCTCCCACTGCTGGACGTGGGACTGGATTTACAGCCTCTCCTCTCAGCCCCAGCCAGCGATGAGACCTATCAGAAGTGTTGACGAGGAAAAGCTCTAATTTCCCAGGATAAGGCAGTCGGAATGGACAGGAGAGGAGAGGGAGAGGAGAGGGAATCATAGAATCATAGAATCATAGAACAACCAGGTTGGAAGGGACCCATCGGATCATCGAGTCCAACCATTCCTATCTAACACTAAACCATGTCCCTCAGGACCTCGTCCACCCATGCCTTAAACACCTCCAGGGAAGGGGAATCAACCACCTACCTGGGCAGCCTATTCCAATGCCCAATGACCCTTTCGGTGAAAAACTTCCTCCTAATCTCCAGCCTAAATCTCCCCCGGGTGGAGCTTGAGGCCATTCCCTCTTGTCCTGTCCCCTGTCCCTTGGGAGAAGAGCCCAGTTCCCTCCTGTCTACAACCTCCTTTCAGGTAGTTGTAGAGAGTAATGAGGTCTCCTCTCAGCCTCCTCTTCTCCAGGCGAGAGAAGGAGGAGAGAAGGAGGAGAGGAGAGGGAGAGGAGAGGAGAGGAGAGGAGAGGAGAGGAGAGGAGAGGAGAGGAGAGGGCATGGAAACCCTGTCCTGCAGGAGCACAGCACCGTGACAGTCACAGAATCATAGAATCATAAAACAGTTTATGTTGGAAGGGACCATAAAGATCATCCAGTTCCATCCCTTGCAGATCAGACTGCCCAATGCTCCATCCAACCTGGCCTTGAACACCTCCTCCAGGGATGGGGCAGCCACAACTTCTCTGGGAAACCTGCATCACTACCTTCCCATCCGAAGGATAATGCTATGAGAACTTTTCTTGTGGGATTTACGGTTCCTCCAGCCCAGCAGCTGCTGGACCCTGCAAAATATTTCCTGCCTCATTTTTCTCAACCAAGGAAGTCTGAAGCACAAGCAACCGTGATAAGCATTCAAGAACTGACGCTCGTCCAAACCTCTAAAATTTCCGAGATTTACCAGTTGAAAGGAAAAATTCCTCAACTTGATCATCCTGTTTCTTAAACCCTGGAAAAGAGGACTCTCTGGCTACCAGCTTTTGCTGTAGGATGCTTAGCTGCTTTGTGTTTTCTAGAGCTGGAGCTCAGCCAAAACACTACAATTTGAATCTGAACTTGTTTGAAGATGCAAACTTTGAGGATTCTTTTAATTTTTGCCTCTTAAATAAACAGATTCGCAAGGGGTGATCCTGCAGCACTAACTCCCCTCTTCATTTTAGGATAGCGTCCGTTGATTTCCTACCTTGAGATCACTGCTTTCTGGCTGAGCAGTCTAGTTTCAGGGAGAAGTGAGATCCAGACTCGGGAGAGATGGCTATTTTCATGCCAAGAGCCAGTCATGAAGGTTACATCCAAACACAACCATACTCCTGGTTTTGGACTGTTCCAATTTATATATTCTGGGGTTTCCAGCACTTTTGTTTAGGAAATCTTCCCATGGCTGACTGAGAAATGCCAATTCCCCTTGTATCCAGACTACACATCTAATCCATTCCACCCTCCACTAATGATTCCCACTCTTGACTCCATTTTGTGGTTCCTGATACTCCTGTAGACCAGGCTTTCCAGGAACTTTGGGATTGTGGATGGTTTGTCCTCATTTTCTGATAATAGGCCGCGTAGACTTTCGTCTGCCTCATCTGGCAGCCACTCAGGTCCTGGACACTCAGCAGAAACTGAGCAATCCGCTGGCTGCTCCAACTGGCTTGGGTTATGGATGAAGGACTCAGTGGGGTTTTGGAGGAATCAGGATTATCTGAAGTTACTCAAATTCAGTAAATTTTATACTCCTGGTCCTGCTTTTCAAAGAATCATAGAATGGGACATTAAACACCATCCAGTTACAACCCCTTTGCCATGGACACAGACACCTCCCACTGAACCAGGTTGCTCCAAGCCCCGTCCAACCTGGCCTTGAACACCTCCAGGGATGGGGTAGCCACATCTTCCCTGGGTAACCCGTTCAAGTATCTCATGGTGAAGAATTTCTTCCTAATGTCTGATCAAATCTTCCCCTTTTCCTTTTAGCACATGGCCTTTTACCAGCAAAGCCCTGACTGACTTCCAGTACTTTGGCCCCAGCTGCTGATCCAAGTCAACATGATGTGGCTTCACCCAATTCCTTTGGCACCTCCATCCAGGCTGCAATTTTTTTCTCTTTCATCGTGTGGCTGCTTTGCTGAGTGACTTCCCAGAGGCAAAGCGTCGCCGAGGAAAAGTTTTGCCTCTGCAGGTGCTGCTGATGGAGGCAGATTTGCACCAAGAAGAAGCTGAGCTATTGCATCTTCTGGTGACTGAGATCCCTTCTGCAGGCAGAGGTGTCCTGCTTGCCTCATGCAGAGGAAGATTTTGGTCCTGGAGGCTGCCCTTGCATGGGGGAGGCTTTCCTAGCATTGCCTCAAAACCACGTGAAGCTCAGGCCTGGAAGCTCTGAGTTAGAACCATAGAATCATAGAATCACCAGGTTGGAAGAGACCCACCGGATCATCGGGTCCAACCATTCCTACCAATCTCTAAACCATGCCCTTCAGCACCTCATCCACCTGCACCTTAAACACCTCCAGGGAAGGCGAGTCAACCCCCTCCCTGGGCAGCCTATTCCAGTGATCAATGACCCTTTCCATGAAAAATTTCTTTCCTAATGTTCAGCCTGATCCTCCTCTGGTGGAGCTTGAGGTCATTCCCTCTCGTCCTGCCTCCTGTCCCTTGGGAGAAGAACCCAGCAAACTCCTCTCCACAACGTCCCTCCAGGTAGTTGTAGAGAACAATAAGGTCTCCCCTCAGTCTCCTCTTCTCCAGGATAAACACCCCCAGCTCTCTCAGCTGCTCCTCGTAAGACTTGTTCTCCAGCCCCTTCACCAGCTGGTTTGGGTTGGGAAAGATCATAAAACCCATTCAGTTCCACCCCCTGACATGGGGTAGGGACACCTCCCACTGGATCAGGGGCTCCAAGCCCCATCCCACCTGGCCTTGAACACCTTCAGGGATGGGGCAGCCACAACTTCCATGGGCAACCTGTGCCATGGCCTCACCACCCTAATTATAAAGAAGTTCTTCCTGTCTCATCTATACCTCCCCCCTTCCAATTTAAAGCTATTCCCCCTCATCCTGTCACTCCAGCCCTTTAGAAAGTGTCCCTTCCAAGCTTTTTTGTACACCCCCCATGTCTTTCTTTTTGCAGGGCTGCTGAAGACTGCAGTATTCAGACAGGACTGAGATCCAAGCAGAGGGGGGGAGCTCCTATTTCAGTGGGAGAAGGTCAGTTTACTCTCTTTAGCACAGAACGTTTGGTACTGAGGTATCCAGAGAGGAAATGAATTCAATATGAGTTCAGGTTTTGGTTGATGCTCACAAAGGGACAGGCAGAGGGGAGAGTAGAAACTGCGAGCGGTGTGGGCAGTGAAAGACCTTTTCTATCCAACACGCTGTAGGAGAAAATAAGCAAAATGAAATAACACCCTCAAAGCACTTTTGTGTGGAAATGCCAAGCTGGGGCTCTATGTTCCAGAGCAGAGCTTCTGGAGAAGACTTGCAGAACAAGGAAAAACCATTATAAGCTCCCACAAATTCTTTTCTTCTGTGCTAAGACCATGCTCTGAGGACTTTGTAAGGACTTTGTAACTAGGAAGGTTCTTTGCTGTCCCATCTCTGATTGCTCACATGGTAAAACCATAGACGCAGAATTGTTTAAGTTGGAAAAGACCTTTAAGATTATCCAGTCCAATCATAAACCTCAAACTGCTCGTTATCAGTGACGGCAGGGACGAGATAAGGAGGGATGGTTTTGAGCCGAAAGAGAGGAGATTGAGACGAGATCTTAGGAAAAAAATACTTTCCTGTGAGGGAGTGAGGTACCACTTCTCAGGCTGCCCAGAGAAGCAGTGGCTGCCCCATCCCTGGCGGTGTTCAAGGTCAGGTGGGATGGGGCTTGGAGCATCCAGCACCTCATCCAGTAGGAGGTGTCCCTACCCACAGCAGAGGATGGAACTGGCTTTGAGGTCCCTTTGAGACCATTCACCATAGAATGACCATAGAATCACCAGGTTGGAAGAGACCCGTCGGATCATCGAGTCCAACCATTCCCACCAAACACTAAACCATGTCCATGGAATTATGTAAAAAGGATGTCTCAGCCACCACCTCTGCGTTAGGACTCAACCCCTCCTGTGCTAGAAATTCTTCTACCTGCAAACTTGCTGTTTTAATGGAAAGAGGAACTGCATGGTTCATGTGAAATTTTAAGTACTGTTATGACTTTTTTTTGGTATTTTATGAATACAATAATCTAAAAGGCCAAACTATCTGGGTTTTGTTTGAAACTAAACCTAATTAGAACAGAAATGTAAACATAAATCAAGATGAAATAAAAACGAAAGCTTTTAAGCTCAAACCCAGAAAAATTTCTGTGAATGCAAAGCCCCTTTTCCCTATCATTGGATTCATGGGTGTCAACACTTCCATAATATTATCTTTTTATCATAATTTATAATGGGAAGCTTGCTTCTCTGCTTGGGGGTGTTGGTTGACAGCAACTGAATATGAGCCAGCAGTGGTCCAGGAGGCCAAGAAGCCCAGTGGCATCTTCTCTTGGATCAGACACAGTGTGGTCTGAAGGAGCAGGGAAGTAATTGTGACCTTGGACTCAGCCCTGGTGAGGCCACATCTCAAATCCTGGGTTCAGTTTTGGGCCCCTCGCTCCAAGAAGGACATTGAGGGGCTGGAGAGTGTCTAGAGAAGGGAATGGAGCTGGGGAAGGGTTGGAGAACAAGGGTTGTGAGAAGCAGCTGAGGGACCTGGGGATGTTTAGCTTGGAGAGAAGGAGGCTGAGGGGAGACCTCATTGCTGTCTACAACTCCCTCAAAGGAGGTTGTAGCCAAGTGGGTGTTGGTCTCTTCTGCCAAGGTGATAGGGTAAGAGGGAATTGCCTCAAGTTGTATGAGGGCAGGTTCAGATTAGACAACAGGAAAAATTTCTTCATGGAAAGGGTTCTCAGGCCCTGGCGGAAGCTAGGTGGAATACCCATCCCTGAAGGGGTTTAAAAGCCGCGTAGATGTGGTGCTCAGGGATCTGGTTTAGTAGTGAAGAGGGATTGTTGGACAAAATGATCTCAAAGGTCTTTTCCAACCTAGTGATTCTATGGCTCTACGATATCACAGAATCACTCGGCTGGAAAAGACCTCCAAAATTCATAGAGTGTGGAAATAGTTTCCCTCCCGACTGTAACTCCCTGCACTGTGCGCACATAAAGACGTTAATATTGTGAGAACCAGATTTCTTCACTGCTTTTGACTTTTGTGAAGCAGAGAGAAGTGTGGGATTCAGAGGGATCTGCAGTCAGGTTACGATTCTACATCTCCAGCAGATTTGTTTACCGAGTTGGCTTTAAATGAATACCTTGTTCACATCTGCTAATAGCTCAGAGGTAATGGGTGTACTTCAAGCCAAGGTCTGAAGAAAGTGATGTCTCCCAGGTGTCTTTAGTATTTGTAAGGATGCCAAACACAAGAGAAGCAGAATCTACGGAGAAAATTAATGCAGCTCCTCTGAAAACTTCAATGGAAAAATGTGTCTCCTGTCACCATTATTTTGCCATGAGAAGCGGTATCTGAATTTGGAAGTGTTGGCCTCAGATCACTGAGCAGCTCATTGAAGGAAGAGCATTAAACATGCCACCTCTTTTGGTTGTCGCTCCTGGAAGCATGAAAAAAAATGTGTCTCAGAAAAAGAGGGAAAATCAAAATATGACAACTGGGATCTGACCGTGGAAGGAAGCTCCTTAACTCAAAAGATGGTTTATCCTGAGCTGGAAAGTCAGAAGGCATTTCATCAAATTTCATCTCGTTAACGTCCTGGGGTTCAACAGGGCACGGTCCCACACCTGGGTCAGGGCAATCCATGGTTTCAAGACAGGATGAGGGACAATGTGATTGAGAGCAACCCTGAGGAGAAGGACTTGTGGTGCTGGGGGATGAGAAGTTTGATGCTGATCTCACAGCCAGGAAGGCCAAATGAGTCCTGGGCTGCATCCAAAGCATCGTGGCCAGGAGGGCAAGGGAGGGGATTCTCCACTCTGCTCCAGTCTGGTGAGACCTCACCTAGAGCCCTGTGTCCAGTTCTGAATCCCCAGCATATGAAGGAGATGAACTATTGGAACGTTGGTTCCAGAAAAGGTCACAAATCATAGAATTGTAGAATCATAGAATCACCAGGTTGGAAGAGACCCATCGAATCATTGAGTCCAACCATTCCTATCAAACACTAAACCATGTCCCTCAGCACCTCATCTACCTGTGCCTTAAACACCTTCAGGGAAGGTGAATCAACCACCTCCCTGGGCAGACTATTCCAATACCAAATGACCCTCTCTGTGAAAAACTTCTTCCTAATCTCCAGCCTAAATCTCCCCTGGTAGAGCTTGAGACCATTCTCTCTTGTCCTGTCCCCTGTCCCTTGGGAGAAGAGCCCAGCTCCCTCCTCTCTACAACCTCCTTTCAGGTAGTTGTAGAGAGCAATGAGGTGTCCTCTCAGCCTCCTCTTCTCCAGGCTAAACACCCCCAGCTCTCTCAGCCGTTCCTCATAAGGCCTGTAAAAAGATGATGCGAAAGCTGGAGCATCTCTGCTGTGAGGCCAGGAACAGAAACTTTGGGTTGTTCAGCCTGGAGAAGAGAAGAATCTGGGAAGACCTTAGAGCAGCTTCCAGTACCTGAAGGTGCTACAGGATAGATGTAGAGAGCCTTTCTACCACGGCCTGGAGTGATGGGAAGAAGGGGAACCTCCTTAAATTGGAAGGGATTTATCTTAGACCATAGGAAGAACTCCTTCACACTGAGGGTGATGAGGACCTGGAACAGGTTGCACAGAGAAGTGGTGGCTACCCCATCCCTGGAGGTGTTGAGGACCAGGTTGGATGGGACGTTGAGCAGCCTGGTGCAGTGGGAGGTGTCCTGCCCATGACAGGGATTGGAACTGAATGGACTTTCAGGTCCCTTCCAACCCAAACCATCCCATGATTCTGTGATTCTCCTTAGAATCTGTGCTTTGAAAAGGATGGATAAACAAGGAAACCAGTCAGAGAACTTCTTTGGCCAACTCTGAGTGAACAACTCCTCCTCCAAACTCCAGAATCAGAATGAGAACTTTATTCAGTACAGCCTGAAGCAAACTCCTCATTAGCAGGATGAGGTAATTGCTTGAGGCTTGGGACCCCAGACAATCGGACTGATGTCTCCACAAATGGCCTTTTGAAGGTTTCCATCCTTCAAGGGGAACGTGGAACCTCTATCTCCTTTTACTAGAGGTTTTTAGACGAACTCCAAACAAGCTGCAAGTTGGCTCGGTGCCACAGTATTACTAACAAAAACTGGCAGGAGGACAAACAAGCGAACATTGAGAACAGAAAAAAGTCCTTGTGTAATAACAAGTCGATTCTGTTGGAAAATTGCAGTCTATTGTCCCGTGCCAAGAACATCCAAATCAGGTAGATCATTGGCTTTCCTTTGCGGGCAGCTTTGATTGTATAAGAATTTAATACTAATGTGCTTGGAGCCGTCAGTACGGAGCTGAACTTCCCCTCGTCGTCTTATAACGTCTGGGATCTCACAGCAAAACACCACGGGATGGTGTCAGGTAGGGGGACGAGGAACAATAGGATTACCTGGCATGAAATCTTTTCCACCACGTGGGCCAAGGAGGCCCAGGGCTTATCCCTATGGCCTTTCCAAAGAGGAGAGATCAAATGCTTTGCTGTCTTAGGGATTAGGGAAGGAAGGGAGAGAAGTGGAGGATGTTGGGCAATGGATGAGTTACCCCTGGAAGCAGAGCAGAGGAGACTTTATGATGGAAAATAAGAAAGGAAGGTGATACAGCAGAC
The DNA here is from genome assembly GCA_033558105.1 of Coccyzus lansbergi. Classification (NCBI taxonomy): domain Eukaryota; kingdom Metazoa; phylum Chordata; class Aves; order Cuculiformes; family Coccyzidae; genus Coccyzus; species Coccyzus lansbergi. The sequence goes on along the minus strand of JAUMJK010000679.1, from coordinate 787,213 downwards.
GGCTGGATGCTCAAATGTTTGGTTTGAGTTCCTCTTCGGTTCAGAAGTGGAAGTCATAGAATCATAGAACAACCAGGTTGGAAGAGACTCATCGGATCATCGAGTCCAACCATTCCTATCAAACACTAAACCATGTCCCTCAGGACCTCATCTACCCGTCCCTTAAACACCTCGGGTAGAGGTGCGCTTGCATCATAAAATCCTCTTGGATAGGTTAGCAAACTCTGGAAAGTCCCAGGGTGAAGGACAGAGGCAGAAGAGCTGTAGATACATGGTCAGGTTCTGGCGGTGGAGCAAGATGCTGCTTGTGACCTGACTGCACTGGCACAGGTTGCTGAGAGAAGTTGTGGATGCTCCATCTCTGGAGGTTTGCAAGGCCAGGATGGATGAGGCTTTGAGTAACCTGACTGACTGTAAGCATAGAATCATAGAATAACCAGGTTGGAAGAGACCCACTGGATCATCGAGTCCAACCATTCATGGCACTGGTGGCTGGAACTCGATCTATAAGGTCCCTTCCAACCCAAACACAAACCATTCTATGATTCTATGAAACCGATTTACTTCACATTTGCTAGACATTGAGGAAAAATCACAATAAATAAGATAAACTATGTAAGAAAAATAAAATTCCAAGGTTTATTACTTTTTGAGGTGGAGGTGTGTGGGAGATGTACCTCCAGGCAGTTAGTTATGGATGGTTGTCTGTTATCTACACATGCTGTTGCAGGTTATCTTCCACTAGTAGAAAACTGGGTGGCATCCGCACTGCAGATAACTGGGTGGCATCACCCTGTGGGTGGTGAAGGCAAGGTTGAGATTTGCAATTCCCAGTTAGTGCAGAAAGGATCTCAGGAGGTGTCCAGTCCAACTTCTTACTCCAAGCAAGACAGCTAGGAGGACAGGCCAGGTTTCTCAGAGCTCTGTGAAGTCTGGTCTTGAAATAGAATCATAGAATCACTAGGTTGGAAGAGACCCACTGGATCATTGAGTCCAACCATTCCCATCAATCACTAATTCATGTCCCTCAGCACCTCATCCATCCATCCCTTAAAACCTCTCCAAGGAAGGTGACTCAACTCCCTCCCTGGGCAGCCTGTTCCAATTCCCAATGACCCTTTCTGTGAATTTTTTTTCCTAATGTCCAGACTTACTCTCCTCTGGTGGAGCTTGAGGCCATTCCTTCTCGTCCTGTCCCCTGTCACTTGGAAGAAAATCCCAGCTCCCTCCTCTCCACAACCTCCTTTCAGGCAGTTGTAGAGAGTAATGAGATCTCCCCTCAACCTCCTCTTCTTCAGACTAAACAATAGCTAAATAATAACTCCAGCCTGAAAAATATCTCAAAGGACAGAGGCTGCAGAGCCTCTCCGGATCACTCCTTGAGCACATGGGTTCCAAAATTATTAACACTTTAATGATGAGTTCAGCAAAGAGTTCGCTTTTCCTTCCTTAACACCTTCTGCTGCGTGTGGAGGGACAGTGTGGGATGCTCAAAGACGGGGGGTGGGTAACCCTAAATGCCTCCTGAGAACCTGTGTAGTGTCGTGTGAATTCTCCAGCCAGAAGACCTGAAACGCCGGAGCAGCTTCTGATTCCTGCCAAAGTGGGAGGTGTGTGTGATTCCTGCCGCCTGCCAAACTCCATCGGCATCTTTCCCTGGTTGTTACCTCATCTGGCCAACCGCTCTGGAGCACAGTTTGGCTGTTCTTTCTCTGACACTTTTATCTGATTTGGTTTGTTCTTGGCACAGCCGTGGGGCTGCTGGGTGACCTGGGGTAAATCATTCCTTCTTGGTAAAATGGGGGTGGTGCCTGCTGCCACCTTGGGAGAGCACAGAGAGATGAAACACATTGGGATAATGGGGTACAACACGGAATCATGGAATCATAGAATGGTTTGTGTTGGAAGCCATCTTAAAGCTCACCCAGTTCCAACCCCCTTGCCATGGACAGGGCCATGTCCCACTGGATCACGGTGCTCCAAGCCCTCTACAGCCTGGCTTTGAGCATCTCCAGTTATGACACATCCATGACTTCTCTGGGCAACCTGGGCTAGTGCCTCACCACCCCTCATGATGAAGAACTTCCTCATGTCCAATCTACATCTTCCCACTTCAAATTTAAAGCCATTACCCCTTGTCCTATGACTCCATGTCCTTGGAAAAAGCCCCTCCCCAGCTTCCCCGGAGTCCCTTCAGGCACTGGAATGTCGTTGTAAGATCTCCTTGGAGCCTTCTATTCTTCAGGATGAACAGCCCTAACTCTCTCAGCCTGTCCTCATACGGGACGTGCTCCAGCTCCTCACATCATCTCCGTGGCCTCCTCTGGACACGTTCCAACAGTTTCATCTCTTTCTGGGGATTTCTGGGATGCTGGGGATTCCAGAACTGGATACAGAACTCCAGGTTGGCTCTCCCCAGAGCAGAGCAGAGGGGCAAAATCCCCTCCCTGGCTCTGCTGACTACGCTGCTTAGATTGTAGCCGAGGACACGGGTGTTTTCTGGTCTGTAAGTGCACATTGCAGCTCATGTTGAGTTTCTCCCTCAGCACCCCAAGTCCTCCTCCTCAGGGCTTAATCATGATGTGGAAGCCACTTAGGAGAAGATGATTTATATTTTGATGTTGTTTCTATCAACACGTCGTACTCCTCCAGGTGTGAAAATCCCTCTTCCCAGAAATCCTCATGAATGGAAAGTCTTCCCTCAGCCAGGCTGATGCTCTTTAAATATAAATATCACTTGAAGGGGATGAATGGGGAGACAGCCTGAATGTCAATGAGTGGAAATGACCTTTCCCTGCTGAGGCTCAGTGTATCCATTCGAGTTTGTGGATGCAAGAAAAGATCTGAAGTCTTGTCCTGCTGAGGCAGGGAAGGCAAAACGTGTGCGTATGTGCGGATGTGAGTCCAACTATGTGTCCAAAATATCTAGGTGGCACAGACTCCTGGCTGCAGCCTCCAGTCTGGCTTCTCTTGATGAGACATTAAGGCACCAGGATTATGTGTTTGTGTAAGAAAAAAAGAAACGGAGAAAGGGTGCTTTGTTTTATTATTGTTATTTTTATGAAAATAAAAGGGAAAAACATATTCTGTTAGGAAATTAGGAAAGCGTTTCAGTTTATTTCTGGAATGGAGAGCTTTGCCCAACGTTCACTCTCAATGTGGCAAGTGTAGCTCTCACTGCAGCGCTTGGAAATGAGAAAGTGGATGGGGGGAGATGAGTTGTAACACAACAATGCGATTAGACATAAAGAAGAATTCTTTACCATGAGAGTGGGGAGGCCCTGGCCCAGGTTGCCCAAGGAAGCTGTGGCTGCCCCATTCCTGGAGGGGTTCAAGGCCAGGTTGGATGGGGCTTGGAGCCCCTGATCCAGTGGGAGGTGTCACTGCCCATGGCAGGGGGGTTGGAACTCTAGATGATCTTTAAGGTTCCCTCCAACCCAACCCATTCTGTGATTCTAACTCCCCCCTGGGAAATTTACTTTGACCTGAGCAAGCAAGAGGAGATCCCAGAGTGACAGAGACAGCAACGATGCTGTGGTTGAGGGAAAGAGAAGTACTCCATATCCCAGAGTAATAACAAAGAAACCAAAGATTGTCAAGGTTGCCGTCATGACAGGGTTGTTTTGGGCTGTAGAGTAGTTGTAGGCATCTCTGTGTGCAAAGCAAACGACCTTCAAGGGGAGATCACTCATAGAATCAGAGAATGGTTTGGGTTGGAACAGACCTCAAAACCCAAACCATTGTAGGATTTTATGATTCTGTGATCGCTGCGCATAACATGGAGTAATCTAGGGTGGAATTGACACCTACTGTTTCTGTGACAACGCAGAGTTTAGGTCAAAAAAAAGGCTACCGCATAGGGCTGCCAGGCTCTAGACTTACTTGGACATGGTTTAGTGTTTGATAGGAATGGTTGGACTCAATGATCCGATGGGTCTCTTCCAACCTGGTGATTCTATGATTCTATGATTACTTGAGGTTGCATTGACATCTCCTAAATACAGAGATCTAGAGTAGAGTAAAAAATTGGTGGCAATCTGAACCTTAAAATCCTAAAGTGGTTTGGGTTGGAAGGAATTTCAAATCCATCCAGTTCCAGCTCCCTTGCCACAGGTAGAACACCTTCCACTGGATCAGGTTGCTCCAAGCCCCATCCAACCTGGTCTTGAACACCTCCAGGAATGAGGCAGCCACCACTTCTCTGGACAACCTGGGCCAGGGCCTCCTCACCCTCATAGAAGAACATTTTTCCTTAAGATCTCATCTCAGTCTCTCTTCTTGCAGCTTCAAATCATTCCCTCTTATCCTGTCCCTGAACTCTCTGATCAATAGCCCCTCTCCAGTGTTCCTGGGGACCCTTCAGGTACTGGAAGTTGCTCTAAGGTATCCCTGGAGCCTTCTCTTCTCCAGGATGAACAACCCCAACTCTCTCAGCCTGTCGTCACAGCAGAGGTGTTCCAGCCCTTGGATCCTCTATGATGAGTGAGAAAAAGGATGACCTCTACTACGCATCCGTCTCATCAGAAGGCAGATAATTCAGAAGATTCCCATGCTATTTCTCTGGCTGAATAGCTACTGGAACATGGGTCAAGAAGGGGTCATCATGCTACTGAAGTATTTACAGGCACATCTGGGAAAAAGAGATCAGGAAAGACCCAAATCAATATCTCCATGGAGTAAAGGGCATCTTATGAGCTCAGCCACAGCACCAATATCCAGTGGTTCTGCGTGAGAAATGCTCCACTGCTGGATGTGCTTTGATCAGAGGTCGAGAAACCAGAGAAGAAAATGAGGAGATTTAAAGGAAGACTTGGGATCTCAGGGATAATTGCTTTTCCTGTCTTGCTCTGAAGTTATTTTCACCCCGTCACAGGGCCCAGCCCTGTGCGCTAACATGTCACCTCATTTAAGGACAGAAGAGCAAATGTGAGAGGAAATCCAGTAATTAAAACAGAAGGGGAAACAAGAAGGGATGCTTTTCCACAGAATCGCTCTGTCTCATGCTCCAGCAGAGCTGTGCTTGGCACGAAGCTGGGCAAAGATGGCTTTGTGCCTGCTCCTCTGGCCAACTTGAGTTGGTCTGGCTCTCCAAGGAGCTTCAAACCAGCCTCTAGGGAGCTCTAAATCATGCTCACAGCTGTCTTTGGCTCCCTCAAGGGTTTCTGCAGAGCCAAGGAGCCACAGAACACAGTGATTCACAACCTCACAGACGTGAAGGAGGCCTCAGATCACAGCGCTCAGTGTCCTGGATAAGGCCCTGAGATTTCTCTTCTTCCTTGTGCCTTCTTCAGGCACTCTCCAAAGTCACTGATGAACTGCAGGGGCCACGAGCGCGAGTGTGAACGCTGGGGGACACTGACAGCACTTTGGCATCGCCTGAAGTGGCCGTGAAAAATGATGCCAAGCTTGACAAGCGGGAAAGCGATGCCTTTCATAACGTGCCATGGAACGTGGACCTCCCTGAAGAACGATGGTGTAGATACTAATAATTTACATCCTTAAAACGTTAAAAAAAAACCCCAAACCCCAAACTAAAGAAATGTCCACACCAGGTTATTGAAGAAAGCCTATATAAGGATGGACTGGTGGCTAGGATGGTGTCCTGGATGAGTATCACCTTGTGTTTGCCCTCTATTATTTTTCCGGAAGGATCAGGTGCTGGAACAAGCTGCTCGGGGAGGTGGTTGAGTCCCAATCCCTGGAGGGATTTAAAAGGTAGGTAGACAACTTGCTCCAGGATGTGGTTTAGTGGCAGATAGGAATGGTTCGATTCAGTGATCCAAGAAGTCCTTCCAACCTGGTGATTCTGTAGTTCAGTGACCTCCTGTTGGCCAAAGCTGCAGACAGGACGTTGTATGATTGAGTGTTGTCAGGGAGGGCTTGGATAGGATGGAGTGGGGAACGGTTTTAAGCTGAAAGAGGGGAGATTCATGTTAGATCTTGGGAAGAATCTCTTTACTGTGAGGGTGGTGGTACCGGCCCAGGTTGCCCAGAGAAGTCATGGATGGCCCATCCCTGGAGGTGTTCAAGACCTAGAGATTAGGAGGAAGTTTTTCACGGAAAGGGTCATTGGTCAGTGTTAGAGGTTGCCCAGGGAGGTGGTTGATTCACCTTCCATGGAGGTGTTTAAGGGATGGGTAGACGAGGTCCTGAGGGACCTGGTTTAGTGTTTGATAGGAATGGTTGGACTCAATGATCTGGTGAGTCTCTTGCAACCTGGTGATTCTACGATTCTGTGACACAGGTAGAGCCTTAAGTCCCATCATCCCACAAGTATTTGCTGGAAGAGTGTGGGAAATGCTGATGGAGACAGAGCCAGGGAGGCTGGAGAAGGGCTTCTCCTCCCAGGCTGCCTGTGCAATGCTGAGAGGGAGCTGGGCAAGCTCAGCACTGTGACCCAGCTGGCTTCCAGATGTGAGGGAGACAGACGGGAGGGCTGGGCAAGAGTGAGTCACGCTTTGTTCTAAGCAGGGATTGGAAAGAGGTTATGCAGAAGCACACGAGGTTTTGCAGAGGGTATGAGGACCTGGTGACAGGAGAGAGCCCTTTGAATGCACCCTGTTCTAGGTGGGACGTATCACTTGATCTCTATGCCCCTCAGCACCCACGGAACATCAAGTGAAACAGAAATGTTGATTTTAAAAGGGCCTAACCTGTCTAAAACGCAATTTTTTGGCTTGTTTTCCCATCAGATGGCCCAGCTCTCACCTCCCTGAAGATGGGAATGCAGCTTGAGAGAGATATCCCACTCCTGAAGGAGATATGGTGACATGCTCCTGCAGGAAGCAGGACATCGGAGTCACTCTTTCCTCTCCATATTCCTGCGTCATTTTAAAATGATTGTTTGCACCCAGAGAGAGAAGTAGGGACCTCAATTTGCAGCGGGAGTGAACAACGTTGAAAGGAAGACATTGAGCTGTTGGAGAGGGGCCAGAGAAGGGCAACAGGGGTGGTGAAGGGTCTGGAGAACAAGGATTATGAAGAGCAGCTGAGGGAACTAGGGTTGTGTAGCCTGGAGAAAAGGAGGCTGAGGGGAGACCTTATTGGTCTCTACGACTCCCTGAAAGGAGGTTGTAGCAAGATGGATGTTGATCTCTTCAACCAAGTAACAAGTGATAGGATGAGAAGAAATGACCTCAAGCTGCACCAGGGGAGGTTTCTATGGGATATTAGGAAAAATGTACTGAAAGAGCAGTAACACACTGGAAGAGGTTACTTAGGGAAGTAGTGGAGTCTCCATCCCTGGAGGGGTTCAAAACACGTGTAGATGTGGCGCTTTGTGACATGGTTTATTAGGCACAGTGGGATTGGGCTGCTGGTTGGACTGGATGATCTGAGATGTCTTTTCCAACCTTAATGATTCTATGATTTATGAACAGGAGAGCAAAGCTTCAGCGGCAGCATTGACCTCCTCTCCAGGACAGTTGGGAATCCACCATGGCTCTGGAAGCCTCTGAATGCCCAATACAGGTCTGTAAGTTGGTGATTCATCTCCCAGATCCATCATCTACCTTCTCTAAACATGTCTGTCTAGACTCTTCTCTACTTAGAATCATAGAATGGTTTGCCTTGGAAGGGACCTTAAAGGTCACCCAGTTCTAACCCCCCTGACATGGGCAGGGACATCTCATACCTGTCCAGGCCTCTCAAGATCCCATCCAACTTGGCCTTGAAAACCTCCAGGGAAGGAGTGTCCACGAGTTCCCTGGGCAACCCGGGCCAAGACATCACCACCCTCACTGAGAACAACTTCTTCCTAATGTCTAATCTAAATCTTCCCCCTCCCAATTTAAAGTCCTCATCCTATCACTCCAGACCCTTGTACAAAGTCCTCAGTTTTCTTTAAGCCCTCTCTCCAAGTACTAGAATCTGCTCTAAGGTCTCCTTGAAGACTTCTCTTCTCCAGACTCAACAACCCTGATTCTTTCAGCTTGTCCTCGCAGCAGAGGTTCTCCAGCCCTCAGACCATCTTCACAGCCTTCTCATAGCTACTTACTGAAGTTCATCTTCCAATCATCTACACTTGATTTTAATGGTTATTAATTAAAAGCCTTTTCACCCTGTTTTCCCCCCTTTAAGCCACGGAACCTTTGACTCGGGGCGGATATTATGCTCACTGAGATAAACTCCAGGAAAGAAGGTGCTTACTTAATGACAACTCAAAAATCTCAACAGTTCAGGATACAACCACATCTGGTGTTAATTCTTCCAGTGTCTTGCAGTAAGAGCTGAGTGACTTTATTTTCAGCAAGAACAGGGACTGCAACGATAGAGAAATTCAGGGAATTGTTTCCTCTGGGAGAAAAACAGTGAGGAGAGACTTAAAAAAAAATATAATGTTGGACTTCGCATTTCAAAATGATGCTTTGTCTCAGCATGGAATTCAAACAATTCTTTGCAAGGATTAAAGAAGCTGAAAAGAAAACAAAGCACCTTGGAGTGAAACAAAACATTGCTCTGAAATTAAAAAAAAAAAATCCAAACCAATATTCATTGTTCTGCACCATAAAAATAGGAGGAAACCTCTGGCTTGGTTTGATGATAAGCTGGTCCTCCTTCCTGGCAGTTCAGCTACAGCTCTGCTTCCTGATTTGGGGAAAAATAGATGGAATTTTAAGAAGAAAGGTACTATTTGGTAGCACACGTGGGATGGGGCAGCAGGGCTGGTGAGGGTTGCAGAAGAACTCCCTTCATTACTTCAGAGCACCTCTAAAAAGTCCTGATGAAGAGTAGAGATGAGGAAACTTTACATGTCAAATATGGACAAATGGAATTTCACATCCAGGCAGAAGAATAAAATTAATCCAGGTCCTTGTGTTTCTTGTGGTATTAAACGGGGAAACAATATGGATCAAGTGGGAGCAGAATCATAGAAGGGTTAGTGGAAAAGGATCTTTAAGCTCATCCAGTTCCAGCCACGGGTAGGGTCACCTCCCACTGGATCAGGGGCTCCAAGCCCCATCCAACCATCCCTTGAACATCTCCAGGGATGGGGCAGCCACCACTTCTCTGGGCAACCTGGGCCAGAGCCTCACCACCATCCCAGGAAAGCGTTTCATCCTAAAATCTCATCTCAATCTCCCCTCTTTAAAACTGTCTCCCTTCTCTCCCCTTGTCACAGTTCTTTTGGTGCAGCCCAGGACACGGTTAGGTTTCTGGGCCACAAGGGCACATTGATGGCTCATGTCGATCTGTCAGCAATTTTCCCACCATCTGAACCATGTGCCCTTTCTCCCTCTGCAATGACCCTAGATGTTAAATTAAATAGATGCCAGAGACAACCTCATCGTGATTTGATAGGAATGGCTGGACTCGATGATCTGATAGGTCTTTTGCAACTTGGTGATTCTATGATTCTAGGATTCTATTTTATGATTCGATAAAGAAAGCTGGGGAGAGGCTTCTTCCAAGGGCTTGGAGTGATGGGACAAGGAGGAACAGCTTTAAATTGGAAAGGGGGAGATTTAGAATTGAGATTAGGAAGAAATTCTTCACCACGAGGGTGAGAAGACACTGGTCTAGGTTTCCCAGAGAAGCCGCAGATGCGCCATCCCGGGAGGTGTTCAAGGCCAGGCTGGACAGGGCATCAAACTGAGCCTGTGGGAGGTCTCCTTGCCCTTGTCATGGAGGTTGGATGATCTTTAAGGTCCCTTCCAACCCAAACCATCCTCAGAGTCTCTGATTGTCTCATAATTGCATTCCTCTTCGGGCACCACTTGTGTAACTGGGCGCTCATTGCTGCAGAAAAGGGGATGTGGGACGGGAGGCTTCTAACTTTCTTGCAAACCTCTCTCTGAATGAATTTGTACCCATGGAGATGAAGCCTTTCCCAACCCCAGGAAGGATGATGCTCCAGGAATGCGAAATATTCTTGAACTTAGAATTCTAATTTCCCACCCATGCGTAATTTCAGTTTTTGAAACCGCGAGGAGATGGAGCCAGTACGTATTTTCTGTCCTGAAAAACCTTCTGTGCCTGTCAGTCTGCTCCGAGCAATTCACAAGCATCTGGGAAAATCCTCTCGGCTCTAACAGAACAAGAACAACTGTAGGGTTGGTTTGAACTCTCTGGCAACAAACGAGTCGAGAAGTGAGGAGCCCAAGAGTGTGATTCTTTACTGAATACAGAGAGACTTCTAAGAAGGAGCTGGAAGCAATTCAGACCTTCAGCAGAGCTCTGGAGGCCCAGAGGCCCAGCTTGTTACCCAATGCTCATATCCAGTTCGTGTTCAAGCAGTAATGGAAAACAGCAGCCACCGATAAGGAACAATGGCCACGCTCGCTCTGAGCTTGAACAATAGGAAGGTTTGCATGAGCTACTGCTCTGGCAAGTCCTGGCTCCCAGGGGCACCGGCAACACAGCCGTTTTCACTGGTAGCAGAAGCAGAGCAGCTGAAATACTCATTAAGAGGTGGTGGATGCATGGACTGTGAGTTGCTGCAAGATCTAAAAGGTATGGAACCATGTACACCTTGGGGATGTCCCACAGGGTTTGACGGACCAGCATGTGAAGCTGAAAATAGGTCACAGAGCCAACTTGGAGACTCTGGGCTTAACGAGAGTGTGTTGAGGGGCATCAAGGACGGCTTGGAGCCACTGAGACCAACCTGGGGCCACCAGGGGTGACTTGAGGAACAAGGAAACACCTCAGGGATATCCCATAGGGTCACAACAACCCTGACGTGAACACAAGAGGCTGAGTGGCCCAAGGTGGAACACTACAGCTTAGGTTGGGGAAAACCCAAAGGATTAGTATTTGATAGGAATGGTTGGACTCGATGATCTGATGGGTCATTTCCAACCTGGTGATTGGCAATGTCCACCAGATACCTCAGCAGCCTCATAAACCAAAGCTTTCACCTCTCCTATCAGAGATCCCTGTCCATAGATATGAGGCTGTTTTCTTACTAAGCTGCTGATGGGGCAGGTCTACAGAAGGGCTTTGTGGAACTGGAGAACCATGGGTCATCAGGCCAAAACCCACAATTTTTCACAACCCATCCCAAACAAAACCACCAAGTGTCTGTTGCATTGCTCCTCTACCTCATGTTTGAGGAGTCTCCTGGACTATTAATGGCTTTAAATTGGAAGGGGGAGGATTTAATTTAAATATTAGGAAGAAATTCTTGAAATGATGAAGATGGGGAGGCCCTGGCCCAGGTTGCCCAGGGAAGCTGTGTCTGCACCGTCCCTGGAAGTGTTCAAAGCCATATTGGAGGGAACTTTGAGCAACCTGATCAAGTGGAAGCTATCTCTGCCCATGGCAGAGAGTTGGAATTGGATGATATTTAAGGTCCCTTCCAACTCAAACCATTTCATGATTCTAGGAAGACATGCATCAGTCATAGAATCACCAGGTTGGAAGAGACCCATCGGATCATTGAGTCCAACCCTTCCTATCAAACACTAAACCATGTCACACAGGGATCCTGAACGATGGAATGGTGGCATTGTGAATTTGACATTAATCATCCGCAGATACCCTCACAACGTGGAACGACTTCACCCTGCATTCTGCTGCTGAGGACAGCTCCAGATGTTCTTTGTGTCCTCTGGGAACAGGATGCACAGTAGCCTGTTTATTCAGCAACACAGGACCTTGATCCAGGACATTGCGGAAAACAGGCAAGCGTGAGAGTCACGGTTCTCTGGAGTGGATTGGCTGCTCTGCTGTTCTCACTGTGGTCCTCTCTGGCGAACACGACACGAGGCTCAAGAAAACATTTGGGGAGGAATGGTTGAACTCGATGATCCAGAGGGTCTCTTCCAACCTGGTGATTCTCTGATTCTCCACATTCCCATTCTCTGCCTGATCCCATTTGGAAACAAATCTAACAGGGAACCAGGTGTACGGGACCCTCTATAGTCATCGGTTTCCTTGCTCTTCCTCAAAGGAAGGGATCATCTCTGCCCAAGACAGCCCTGAGCACGAATCATCTGGCCCTGAATGACTTGTTGACAGGGGAAATCCAGGCTAGGGTGGAGATCTGAAGCGAGACCCAGTGCGTTGTTCAAGCCTGGCAGTTAAACACCACCACAGCATCCTTCACTGGGTGATTTTTTTCTTCCCCCGAGTGAGTTTACAGCTCAGCCAGAGGCACAAAAAACCCTGCCAGCATTTTAACAAGGCTTTCCTATAAATATTTCTCTTTCAGCTTATGATAAAGGCAGCCTCTCCTCACATGGAAGGGAAGGGAAAAGCTATTTGTTTTCCCATTTAAGAAAAACCACACAGCCTTGTAATCATAATCAGGGAGGGAAGCAGCATCCTCTGGCAATCGTGTTCCTCTTCATGTGCTTTCGTGCTGGAATTATTTATGTCCTTTTAGTGGGAAATATACGGAGTCCAGTGATCATAGAGAACAGCCTTCAACTTCTGTAATGTGAAACGGTGCCTGTTCATGGCTAAAAGGAAAAGCCCTGGAGAAACAAATAGAAAACAATCGGTCTCATAGCTTGAACATCTGTAGGATTAGATTAGAGCTGATGATTGGGAAAAAAGTCTTCTTTTTTTTAATCAAATATTTCACTTACTTTCCAAAATCTCAATGTTTTGTGCATTTGTTGGAACTTTTGGGGTTTTTTGTTTAGTTTTGTATCTCTTGTTTGTGGTTTTATTTGTCTGAAAATGTAAGATAATGGCATATATGGCTTTTAAAAGCTAAAAAAAGTATATGATGATCATAGAACAACCAGGTTGGAAGAGACCCATCGGATCATCGAGTCCATGATGATGATGATGTCAGTTGCAAGACAAGGATGGATGGGGTCCTAAGCAACCTGGCCTGTTGGGAGGTATCCCTGCCCTAGGCAGGAGGGTTGGATTTATATAGAATCATAGAACAACCAGGTTGGAAGAGACCCATTGGATCATTGAGTCCAACCATTCCTATCAAAATATGATCTTTAAGGTCCCTTCTAACTCAAACGATTCTATTTCTGAAGGTGGGTGATCACAGAATCGTAGAATCTCTTGGTTGGGAAAGACCTTGGAGCTCGTGGAGTCCAGCCATACCTGGGCTGCTCCCAATTCCGTGGTCCCCCAGCCTCTACCGAAACACTGAATTGCTCTGGTAGTCATCTGGATGATTAGTTGTAGCTTTTGACAACTTGCTGTAACTGTTGAATGTTAATCTTACAGGAAAGAGTTCCAAGTTTTGGGGACAGATGTTTGTAATACGCATATATTGATTGCAAAGAACACTTGAGTCCCACCCCATGTGCAGCTGTGTTTCATTGGAAGAGAAGTTCTTTTTTTTTTTTTCCTTCCCCCAAATAATAGAATTGTTTTCATAGAATCACCAGGTTGGAAGAGACACATCGGTTCATCGAGTCCTACCATTCCTATCAAACACTAAACCATGTCCCTCAGGACCTTGTCTACCTGTGCCTTAAACACCTCCAGGGAAAGTGAATCAACCACCTCCCTGGGCAGCCTATTCCAATGCCCAATGACCCTTTCTGTGAAAAACTTCCTCCTAACCTCCAGCCTAAATCTCCCCTGGTGGAGCTTGAAGCCATTCTCTCTTATCCTGTCCCCTGTCCCTTGGGAGAAGAGGCCAGCTCCCTCCTCTCTACAACCTCCTTTCAGGTAGTTGTAGATTTTGACAACTACTACTAGAGATTACAGAGAAGAGTCTACTACTGTAGATTTTTTTTGATTCAAAGGGACTTTAAATCCCATCCAGTTCCACCCTCTGCCATAGGCAGGGACACCTCCCACTGTACCATGCTGCTCACAGCACCATCCAACCTGGCCCCGAACACCTCCAGGGATGGGGCAGCTATGACTTCCCTGAGCAACCTGTTCCAGGGCCTCACCTCCCTCAGCATGAAGAATTTCTTCTTAAAGTCCAATCTAGATCTTCCCCCTTCAAGTTTAAAGCCACGCTCCCTCATCCTGTCACTCCAGGCCCTTGTGAAATGTCCTTCCCCAGCTTTCCTGGAGCCTGTTTCCATGCTGGAAAGTTACTCTAAGTTCTCCCTGGATCCTTCTCTTCTCCAGGATGAACAACCCCAACTCTCTCAGCCTGGCCTTGTAGCAGAGGTGCTCCAGCCCTTTGATCATCTTCATGGCCTCCTCTGGACCCGTTCCAGCATTTCCATATCCTTTGTATGTTGTAGATTCCCTAAGTGGACACAGGACTCCTGGTGGATTGAAAGAAAAAAAAGGTGCACACGTGGCACGGCTCTCCAAAAAAACCACATTGCGTGATTCACTCCACCTCTCTCTGTGTCACCTTCTTTACCTCTGAAATGGGTTCAATACATGGAGCTGTTGGAACAGGTCCAGAGGAGGCTACAGAGGTGGCTAGAGGGCTGGAGTGTCTCCTATATGAGGAAAAGCTGAGAGGGTTGGGGTTGCTCAGCCTGGAGAAGAGTCTTGGGGAGACCTCATAGCGACCTTCCAGTGCCTGAAGGGGCTACAGGAAAGCTGAGGAGGGATATTTAACAGAGGCATATAGGGGCAATGGCTATAAACTGGAAGGGGATTGATACAAAAATAGTTACTATTACATAAAGTGGAATATTTTTGATTTAAGGTTGTGGAGAGGAGGGAACTGGCCTCTTTTTCCAAGTGACAGGGGACAGGATGAGAGGGAATGGCCTCAAGCTCCACCAGAGGAGGTTTAGGCTGGACATTAGGAAAAAAATAATCACAAAAAGGGTCATTGGACTCTGGAACAGGCTGCCCAGGGAGGGAGTTGAGTCACTTTCCCAGAAGGGGTTTAAGGGACAGGTGGACGAGGTCCTGAGGGACATGGTTTAGTGTTTGATAGGACTCGATGATCCAGTGGGTCTCTTCCAACCTGATTATTCCATGATTCTAAATGCTCTTAAAGGTCTTTTGCAAGGTGTTTGGAGTTTCTCCTGCCCAACCGATATGATTTGGTTCTCTAATCAATGACTGTGAGAAAGAACAGAGAGCATCAGTTCCAGCCTGCGATAAGTAAATCCAACATACCAGAGCTGGGCATGGACAATGTGAGAAATACACTTCCAGTGAAGTCACCTACATGTCAGTTAACACCATTTTCCTGTGTATCATTGCCCAGATTGGACATTATGGGAAAATACTCTCCACCCAAGCTCTCACGGGCTGCTCAGAGATAACACTCCCCTATCCCAAAGCTTTCTGGTAACACCATATCAGTGTGAACTGGGTTGGTGCTGTTGTTCTCAAAGGGCTGAGAGAAGATGACCACATCTGTTATTCTTACAGCATGCAGGCCACACCGCAGAGCCCAACATGGAGAGTTGGCTCTCAAAAACCACCTCTGTTCACGATTAGAATTATTTTCTTTAGAAAACACTTAATGGCCAGCATGGATTAATTTTTCCTTCCCTATAATCGAGGTTAGTTCACATTTGCACATGGTAATCTTTTTCATAAGTTCCTGGACATAAATCACTCATCAAAAAGAGTCTGATGGCTTGGGAACAGAGAACAGAGGTCCAAAACACCATTGTGTGGGCCAAAGGTTGTGTGTGCTCCTCTTTCCCCAGCTGTAAATATGACCAGAAAAATTAGTCCAGCTGTGGTGTATGAACCATGCGTATAAATGGTATTTCTGAAGAGGTGGTATTGGAAGCAGAGATTTAGGGCTTTGAGGTTAGTTTTTGAGTAGATCAACCCACATCCTGATAGAAGCAACAGTGTAGAAAGAGGGAGGAACCATAGAATGGTTTAGGTCAGAAGAGACCTCCAGGGATGGGGAATCTGTGACTTCTCAGGGTAACCTGGGCCAGGGCCTCCCTGTCCTCACAGAAAAGTATTTGTCCCTGAAATCTCATCTCAATCTCCCCTGTTTCAGCTGAAAAACTCAACTTTCCTCTCCTCCTGTCCTCTTCCTCTCCTCTCCCTCTCCTCTCCATCTGTCTCTTCTCTGAATACAAACTGAGCTTGAAGCAGGTGTTGGACATCAACGCTCTGACTTTGTCACCAGGTACAAAGTTTATGTTTGAAAGCCAAAGAGCAGAAAAGCAACATCATCCATCTGGGTGGTTTGGGTCCAACCGTAACAACAAATGGATGTGCACACTCAGACTAAGGTTTGTGTGTGCTGGGACGTGCAGGAAGGTTATTCCAAATGAACCTAAAAAAACATTGTTTTGAAATAATTTCACTAAACATCATTAAGGCCTTTCCTTCACAAAGGGTTAGGGTGATCCTCTGGGTTTGCTAAGTGAGTTTATCTCTTCACCATGAGCTGTTTCTTGCCAGCTTTCCCCTGTGCTCACTAAAAGCAATGATAGCAATGGTTGGGACTCCATGATCCAGTGGGTCTATTCCAGCCTGGTTATTCTATGATTCTACGACTCTATGAATATGTCCAGGGAAGGAGTCTCCACACCCTCCCTGGGCAGCCTGTTCCAGTGCTCCATTACCCTCACAGTAAAGAAGTTTCCCCTCATGTTCAGGCAGAACGTCCTGAGGTCCAGTGTGTGCCTGGCGCCCCTTGTCCTGGCACTGGGCACTGCTGGAAGGAGATCAGCCCCATCCTTCTGCATCCCTGAGGGACATGGTTTAGTGTTTGATAGGAATGGTTGGACTCGATGATCTGATGGGTCTCTTCCAACCTGGTTGTTTTATGATACCACCCTTTAGGAAGCCTGATCTGATCATGCCCAACCTGTAGATTTACCATGTCTTCCTTTCCGAGTTCTTCCTAAGTGCTGGTAAGCTTCAAATTATTCATAACAATTGTACAACATCCAACAACACCTTTGGAGCCTCCTAGGCAAGTATGGGCCATACCTGAAGTCTGCTTTGCTCACAGGATTTCAGAGCCTCATGGGGGCCTTGGCAGGTGCTTCACACCCCATGAGATCATTTTCATCTCCTTTACTTTAAGCCCTGTAAACATCACAGAAACGCTTGGTTGGAAAAGACCTTGGAGATCATCGAGTCCAACCATATCTGTCCAGTGTTAAACCAGATCCCTGAACACCTCATCTGCCTGGCTTTTAAATTCTTCCAGGGATGGGAACTCCACCATCTCCCTGGGCAGCCTCTGCCAAGGCCTGAGAATCCTTTCCATGAAGAAATTTTTCCTAATGTCCAATCTGAACCTGCTCTGGTTCAACTTGAGGCCATTTCCTCTCATCTCCTTGCCTGTCACTCAGGAGAGGAGACCGACACACACCTCACTCCAACCTCCTTTGAGGGAATTGTAGACAGTGATGAGACCTCCCCTCAGCCTCCTTTTCTCCAGGCTAAACAACCCCGGGACCCTCAGCCACGCCTCATAACTCCCATTCTCCAGACCCTTCACTAGAATCACAGAAGAATAACTGTTTCTTGATGGATGTTACCTTCACCTGGTCAAAAACTTGAGGAAGTCCAACAAAATCCCATTCAGCAGCAGCTCAAAGAATGGTAAAAGACATGTTACTGAGTCAGGAGACCTAGTCCTGGCCTAGCATGCTGCACCTATTACAACTCTGCTCTGCTCCACTCCACTAACTAGGCAGAGAGCTACTAAAACATAAGCCCAAGTTTATGATGTTAAATCTGTAGTAAATCTGTCATGGTCATTCAGGCACGAACATACGAGTGTGGAAAATATGTTGGCTTACGGTTTGATAGCAGCAGATGGGCACTTCACTATTGTTTCATCATCGTAAACTTTGGGGAAACGCTTAGTTACAAGGATCCAAACTCTATGGGACAGATCTTTGGCTGGTGGAAGGTGGCCCAGAGCCAGGGAAATCCGTGGAAATACAAACCAGCTGAAGACTTCATGCTGCACTTCCAGTTGCCTCCATAAGGAGGTAAGAATGTTGGAAGGAATCTGAAAGCCAATCCAGTTCCAGCCCCTGTGCCATGGGCAGGGACACTTCACACTGGATCAGGTTGCTCAAAGCCCAAACCAACCTGGCCTTGAACCCTCCAGGGATGGAGCAGCCACAGCTTCCCTGGGCAACCTGGACCAGCATTTCACCACCCTCATCATAAAGAATTTCTTCTTAATGTCTAATCTAAATCTTCTCTGTTGCAATTTAAAACTGTTCCCCTCTGTCCTGTCAGTCCAGACCCTGAGAAGAAAAACCCTCCCCAGCTTTCCCGGACCCCTTCCCATACTGGAAGCTGCTCTAAGGTTTCCCCAGAGCCTTCTCTTCTCCAGACTGCACAACTCCAACTCTCTCAGCCTGTCCTCATAGCAGAGGTGCAAGAGTGACCCATTTGCTGGACGTAACTTCCCAGCTTTTTGACCACTAATGAGTTAGGGACATCATATTTCAAACGATCACATTTAAGAGCCACTGATCATAGAATTGTAGCATCATAGAATAATCAGGTTGGAAGAGATCCACCGGATCATCGAGTCCAACCATCCCCATCAATCACTAACCCATGTCCCTCAGCACCTCGCCTACCTGTCCCTTAAACCCCTCCAGGGAAGGTGGCTCAACCCCCTCCCTGGGTAACCTCTGCCAGTGCCTAAAGACCCTTTCTGCGAAAATTTTTTTCCTGATGTCCAGCCTGAGCCTCCTCTGATAGAACTTGAGGCCGTTCCCTCTTGTCCTGTCCCCTGCGTCTCCATGATTTCTCCTCTTCACTTTGGAAAAGTCATTTTTACATGTTACCCTAGAAATCTCCTATGTGAACGCATCTGACAGCAAATTTAGGCAGTTTATAGAAAAAAAAAAGAACCCCTTTTTATTCTGTAAAATTATCATCTTTAGATTTGTTTTGCTGTCTCTTATGCTTGATTGCAGCCCTGAAGTTCAACCTTATCCTGGGCTGCCTCCAAATCAGTATGACCAGCAGGGTGACGGGGGTGGATCTGTCCCTCTACTTGATTCTGGTAAGACCTGTGTCCAGTTCTGGAGTCCTCAGCATAGGGAGGACATGGATCTGTTGGAACAAGACCAGAGGAGGCCACGAAGATGATGTGGGGGTTGGAGAACCTCCCGCACAAGGACAAGTTGGGAGAGTTGGGGTTGTGCAGCCTGGAGTAGAGAAGACATTAATTGTATTAAAAAGACAGATTTTTTTTTATTTTTTTTTTTTTGATGAAACCTGATATCCAGAAAGCTCAACCAGCCACAGACCCTTCCTCCTACCATCCACAAACAAGTGCAAGTTCATGGAAAATATCACCACCTTTCCCCTCTTTTTTGATTATTAAAGCAATTCTGGGAGTTCAGAATGAATTTTAACCCCTTGTAAAGAAACAAGTTCACCAGAAATGGGGCCCTGAATGTCTTAGTAAAACCCAGATAGCATCATGAGGCTTTGGCCACAATGTTTTTCAGGTATTTAATAAGGATCAGAGGCCAAACCTGGACTAGGAGCAGGAGGAGCAAATAATCCATCACTGGAATAGTATATTCATAGAATCATAGAATTACCAGGTTGGAAAAGACCCACTGGATCATCAAGTCCAACCATTCCTGTCAATCACTAACCCATGTCCCTCAGCAGGCACACAACGGGGACCCCCAGTTCACCAAGCAAGGAGCCTCAGTCCAAAGGGCTTCTGTCCCTCCACTGACCATCACCCACCCCAGAGCAATAGTCCTCACAGCCCGAGGGCACACAGAGGGATCAGCCCTACTGAGAGGTGAGATTGGAGCAGCCACCAACCCTCCCAATCATCCCTACCTGCCTACCTGGCTGGGGGGCCACCAGGCCCCCCAGCCTTTCTCCCCCCCCCACAGGATGCAGGGTGTGCCATGGGGACTCACCGGTGAGGTGATGCCAGGGCAGCAGTGATGCCAGGAAATGCCTCCCTTGCCCACAGCCCGGCTGGGCACAGCTAGAGGCTGTTGGTCTTTGCCGGGAATAAAAAGGGATCCCTTGGAGAGGGCAAAGCAGCAACACCTGGGGAGGGAGGAGTCTCCAAGAGAATCCAGGTGCCCTGCAGCTTAGAATCAGAGAATCACAGAATCATCAGGTTGGGAAAGACCCACTGGATCCTGGAGTCCAACCATTCCTGTCAATCATTAAACCATGTTCCTCAGGACCTTGTCTACCCGTCCCTTAAACACCCCCAAGGAAGGTGACTCAACTGCCTCCCTGGGTAGCCTCTAACAGCGCCCAATGACTCTTTCTGTGAAAAACTTCTTCCTCATGTCAAGCCTGAACCTCCCCTGGTGGAGCTCAAGACCATTCCCCTCCGTCCTTTCCCTGTCACCCAGGAGAAGAGCCCAGCTCCCCACCTTTCTAATATCCCTAAAGTTTTCCCACCTTTCTAATATCCCTAAAAATGAGATTTTACATGGATGGTGTGTTAACACAGCTTTATACTGCAGCACTCTCACAACTAAACAATAGTTTGGTGAGCAGTGGAGCTCCTGAAGCTGCAGATGGGATTTAGGTGGCAGATTAAGACACTTGTATATAAGTGGCTGTATGTAGGTGTGCACTATTCCCACTGCTCTGAGAACACTCTCTTATACTAGTGCTAGTTGTTGTTGTTGTTGTTGTTATTATTATTACTATTATTAATTTCAGGTGGCAATGTTCTATTATTATTATTGTTATTATTGTATAAGCAATATAATTGTTTCCGCTTCTACTGGGCATAGTCATGACCAGGAAATCATGGAATAGAATAGAATCATAGAATAACCAAGTTGGAAGAGACCCACTGGAGAATGAGAAAAGGCTTTTGCTAGGAGCTGTATAGAACCATGGAATCACTTGGTTGGAAAAGACCTTTTAGATCAAATTCCACTGTACTTATCCATTATTAAACCAGATCCCTGAGCACCTCATCAACCTCTTAAACACCTCCAATGATGTGGACTCCGCCATCTCCCTGGGCAGCCCCTTCCACTGTCAATTATAGACTAAAACATCCCTGTCCCTGGAGGGGTTTTGTTGGCTGTTAAAAATCATTGGCAAAAATCAGAAAGAAAGGGACTTTTTTTGGCCCATGGGGAACAATTAGAGATGTTTTCTACTGTCCACTTCTTGATGGATCTAGTCTTGGATCCCTGTGAGAAAATTGTGAAACCGGAGGGTTTAGAAGAGGCCACAAAGGCAGTCAAGGGGCAGGAGCAGTGGAATACAAGGAAAGAATCTCGGAATCATAGATTGATTTCAGTTGGGAGAGACTTTAAAGATTGTCCCATTCCAACTCCTGCCATGGGCAGGGACACCTCCCAGTGGATCAAGTTGCTCCAAGCCCCATCCAACCTGGCTTTGAACACCTTCAGGGATGGAGTAGCCACCACTGCTCTGGGCAACTTGGGCCAGGGACTGAGAAACCTTTCAGTGAAGAAATGTCTCCTGACATCTAATCTGCCCTGGTTCAACTTGAGTCCATTTCCTTTTGTCCTATCACCTGACACTGGGGAGAAGAGACCAACATCCACCTCACTACAACCTCCTTTCAGGCAGTTGTAGACACTGAGAAGGTCTCTCCTCAGCTTCTTCTTCAGGCTAAACAACCCCAGGTCCCTCAGCCACTCCTCATAACCCTTGTTCTCCAGCCCCTTCCCCATCTCTGTTCCCCTTCTCTGGATGCTCTCCAGCCCCTCAATGTCCTTCTTGGAGTGAGGGGCCCAAAACTGAAGAAGGGAGTCAAGATGTGGTCGCACCAATGCTGTGTCCAGGGTCACAATCTCTTCCCTGCTCCTGCTGGCCACATCATGGCTGATCCAAGCCAATAGGCCATTGGCCTTCTCGGCCACCTGGGCCACTGCTGGCTCATGTTCAGCCACTGTGAACCAACACCCACAGGTCCTTCTCCTCCAGGCAGCTTTCCAGTTGCTCTTCCTCAAGCCTGGAGCTGCACGGGGTTGTTGTGTCCCGAGTGCAGGACCCAGCACTTGGCTTTGGTGAAGCTCATAGCTTTGCATTCCTGTCCCTTGCTGTGATCCCCCTCACCTTCACCTGTCAGGGGAAAAAAGGGGAAGACTGGGAATGCTGCTGTATGGATTATATCTGCACACAGAGCCATATGTTACATTATTGAAACAGGAGAGAAGGAAGAAGAAAACAAGCATTCTTAACAGGATGAAATCTGGGAAAATGGGATCAAAAATTCTTCCTAATTCGAAGCAGTTGCGGGAGTTCTGAGCCCATAAGCCATAAATGACTAAAACATGTCCCTGCATTTTGGCTTATGAAAAAGATATTAGGGTGGGTTTTTCTCTCTTTTAAATGGATTTTGATGGGATGCCAAAATATCAGTTTGGGTCTTTCTTTTTTTTTCAGTGTTTTTTTAAAAAGGCCCGACTTGCCAAACATGCTCATGAATGCAATTTTCTCTAAAAAACCACCAACTTAGGAGGAAAAACACACAGAGACGTACAATTTTCTCATGTTTCTCGGCATGTAAATCTTTTTTTTTAACTTCTATTTAAAAAAAAAAAGAAAGAAAGAAAACCTAAGTCCTCCAGCAATCCACTAAGTTTTGCTGGGAGCTGGTGCTACGGCCTTATGGAAGGTGGGAATAACTCTTTATACATCAATAAATTCCACTTTTGAATGAAGAGCATCTCTTCTCCTCTAGTTTGCTCTTGTGAGAACCCACCTGAAGTCCTGTGTCCAGTTCTGGAGTCCTCAGCACTGGAAGGACATCGATATGTGGAAGCAAGTTCAGAGAAGGCTACAAAGATGATCCGAGGACTAGAGAACCTCCAGTTCCAAAGAAAAGGCTGAGAGAGTTGGAATTGTTGAGACTGGAGAGGAGAAGGCTCTGGGTAGACCTTAGAGCGGCTTCAAGTATGGGAAGGGGCTCCAGGAAAGCTGAGGAGGGGTTCTTGAGGGTTGGAAAGTAAACTAAACCAGCTTTAATAAAATAGTATAATAATGATAATGGTAATGATGATGATGATGGTGATGATGATGATAATAATAATAATAATAATAATAATAATAATAATAATAATAATATATGAAAATGTATTATATTGCACCCCCACTCCATCCCTCGATGTCTCCACAGACACTGCAGAGCAGACACAAAGGAAAGGGCCCAAGGTTAGGAGGGAGCTGCGCTCAGGAGCTGAATTCAGGAATGCACAGATCCAGGATCAGGAGTAAACAGACCGACGAGATCCTCACTGGATGTTGGTTATCACAGAAGAGAATGAGATCCTTGCGATCTCTTAGTTTGATATCAAGTGTGACATCTTTGGGATGGGATCCTCTGCTGGTCAGTTTGGGGTCACCTGTCCTGTCTGCCCCTTGCTGCAGGTGTGACCTTTCTCATCTCTTTGCTTTACGGCTCCACCAGTTCGAGGGTGGCCTTGGTTTCTGTAGGAATAAGGACAAGCCTTGTCCTTTCTGCATCCCAGAAGCCCCTGTGATCACTGCTAGAGACAAACTCTGTCTGAGAAATGTGCAGTGAGCTCTCAGAAAATTAAGTTACTTAGATGAGACCGAACTGACATTAGAAACTGATTATACTTTAGTTCAAATCACAAAAATGCCTCATCCCTGGAGGTGTTAAAGGCAAGACTGGATGAGGCTTTGAGCAACCTGATCCAGTTGGAAAGTCATAGAATCGTAGGATCACAGAATCACCAGGTTGGAAGAGACCCACCGGATCATTGAGTTTAACCATTCCCATCAATTTCTAAATCATGCCCCTCAGCATCTTGTCCACCCACAACTTAAACATCTCCAACCACCTCCCTGGGCAGCCTGTTCCAGTGCCTAGCGACCCTTTCTGTGAAGATTTTTTTCTCTCCAACCTGAACTATTCCATGATTCTACAGTCATGAACAACACCCTAGTGCCCTGACAGTGACAAAGTCATCATCTGGCATGAGCTCAGGGGTCAGGGAACCTCCTCAGCCTCAGAACAAGCTCCAAGCCTCTCCAAGCATTCTGTGAAAGCAGGTGGAGTGTTTCAGCACTCCTCCAGCTTTCTGAATCATTTTCTTGGGAAGAGCCTCCAAGACATTGGAATGTTTCTCTTCTGTGAAGATAGGAAATGAGGGATGGTGTTAGGCTGCGAGTGGCTTGCTTGGTTGGTCGCAGTAGCGCAAGGGGTAACTTTTCTGTAGGGCAGCTCTTGAAAGGAAAAGACTTGCTAAACCCACAGTTCCTCCAGATACGGCGCTCGTTTGTTCATCAGCAAACTGATTAAAACCACAAGTTGGCTGTGTCAACTCATGTTTCTTTGGAGAAGTTCGTCACTCGGCAGGGAAATAAAGTTGCCCAGCGTGTCAGAGAGTGCTGGCAAACACCCTGAGATGCAGGAAATGAGAGAAGAGAGAGACTGCAAGGCTGGGGAGAGGTTGTTCTTCTGCCAAGCGTGCAAAAGAAAGCCAAGCATGGCTGAGAGTCCTGGAAAAAGAATCGCCTCCATGTTTCTGACCAGCGTGATGAGAGACATGGCAACCACGAGCAAAAGGTTCCCCCAGGTTCTACACCAGGAGTTGACAGCCTCAATGGAAAGGGTGGACTTCCAGCTTTAGTCATGTTCCATTAAACGTCTATCCTGGCTGATGAGCTGGGATAAAAAAGGAAGGTTGTAACCCCCCCTTGATCAGCTGCAAAGCTCCCATTGACGTCACCGTGATGAGTGTGCAGAGATCAAGGCCAAAAATATGAATTTGTTATTATTTATTATTTGTTTCCTACAGGCTTGCACAGTGGGAAAGTCTTCTGCCTTTAACGACTGCCAGCATAGGCTCAGAATCATCGAATGGGTTGGGTTGGAAGGGACCCTAAAGATCATCTAGTTCCAATTCCCCTGCCATGGGCAGAGACACCTCCCACTGGATCAGGTTACTCCAAGCCCCATCCAACCTGGTCTTGAACACCTCCAGGGATGAAGCAGCCGCCACTTCTCTGGGCAACCTGGGCCAGGGCCTCATCACTCTCATCCTGAAAAATTTCTTCCTAATGTCTAATCTAAATCTTCCCCTTTGCTGGTGAAAGTCATTCCCTCTCATGGTATCCCTCTGTGCTCTTGTACAAAGCCTGTTCCCAGCTTTCCTGGAGCCCCTTAATTACTGGAAGTTGCTCTAAGGTCTCCCCAGAGCCTTCTCTTCTCCAGGCTGAACAAGCCCAACTCCCTCAGCTTGTCCTCAGAGCAGAAGTTTTCCAGCCCTTGAAGCATCTTCATAGCCACTTCTGGACCCACTCCAACAGTTCCATGTCCTTCTTATGTTGGGAACTCCATAAGTGGACACTGGACTTCATTTGGGCTCTCAAGAGGGCGAAGTGGCCAGCAGAAACAAGTAGGAGATTGTGACCCTGTATTCAGCATTGGCGAGGCTGCACCTCGAATCCCGAGTTCAGTTTTGGGCCCCTCACTCCAAGAAGGACGTTGAGGGGTTGGAGTGTGTCCAGAGAATGGAACGGAGCTGGGGAAGGGTCTGGAGAACAAGGGTTGAGAGGCAAAATTTAATCTGGGCTGCTTAGCTTAAATGAAGGGATGCTGAGGGGAGACCTCATCACTGTCTACAACTCCCTCAATGGAGGTTGTGGGGAGGAGGGTGTTGGTCTCTTCTTCTGAGTGACAGGTGATAGGACGAGAGGGAATGTCCTCAAGCTGCACCAGGGCAGGTTCAGACTGGACATTAGGAAAAATTTCTTCATGGAAAGGGTTCTGAGGCCCTGGCAGAGGCTGCCCAGAGAGGTGGTGGAGTCCCCATCCTTGGAAGAGTTCAAAAGGTGAGTAGATGAGGTCCTCAGGGATCTGGTTTAATAGTGGACAGGTATGGCTGGATTGGATGATCTCAAAGGTCTTTTCCAAATGATTCTCTGATTCCAGGAGACAGAACACCTCCATCCTATTCGCAACTCTGTCATTATTTGAAAAATTGCTCATCCTTGTCCAACGTGATGTTATAGTAACAAGTCCTTTCCTCATTTCTAATCCCTGTGATTTTTGTGACCGTAGCCCTCCACTCTCTAAACTTTTTGGGAGAACAGACAGGGTATCACCATGACTGTGCTTGCAGAAGAATTTGTGCGATTATGCCTGACAGTTCCCACTGAGCCGACATCAGATATATTGTGTTGCAGGTTTTATTAAAGCTTAACTGACTTTGACAGCTGCTTCATTCAATACATTTTGCGGATATGGAAATGTTAGAAGGGAGTTGAGAGGAGGCCACAAAGATGATCCAAGGAGGAGCCATCCACGACTGGGCAACCTGGGCCAGGGACTTGCCACCCTCACAGGAAAGCTTTTTTTTCCCTAATATCTCACCTCAATCTCCCCTCCTTCGGCTTAACATTCATTGCTCTCTAACCACAGTGACAGGTCAGACCATTATTCAAGTCTGGTTCCTGGTCATAATTTTGGGAATTTTCCCCAGATTCTTTGCCCTCATAGTTATACAATGCTTTGGCATATGGTAACTGAGGTACACCCTAAGAAAGAAGAAGAAAAGATCTCTAGAATTAAATCAGTATTACTAAATAGAATTTATATTATATTTGGGAGAGTATCAATGAAACTGTATAAAATTGCAAAGTAAAACTACACACAATAGAACTACTTAATTGCAGGGATTCTACTGAATTTACCCAAACATGCAGAAAGAGCTTTGGTTCTATATAGTCTTGACACCTTTTCCCCCTAAATTTCATTATGAAAATACTGTGGCACTGCTAGACGCAACAGAGGCAAAACCCCATAATACTTCAACCCTCATGTACTAATAATTCACTAAGCTTAAACATTAAAAACCAAACAAACAAAGTAGAAAGTATCTTGGCCACCTGAGAGATCTAACAGAAAAATACTGCAAGAAAATACATCACTAGAGTAACAAATTTGCTACAGGACCTTTAAGGCATATTTTCTACCTGACTTGCTTTTTCTTCCTCACTTTGTTTATCTCATGGACCCCGAATGCTGAAGAGGAGGGCATAAGGGAGGTGTTTTCCAGCTTTAAAAACAAATCTCATTTTATTAAAGGTGAGATACTTCATTCTGAAACAACCGTTTTCATTTATTTATTTTAAACACCACTTAAAAGAATTAGTGGGGGAAAAAAAAAATTTCCCAGAAAAATTTAAAGTTCAAACCAGCTTCTTGGTCCTTCTCTACCTTCTGTTGATCTCTGCGTGTCCTCCTGGGCAGTTATTAGCCTATTCTGTTCCAAAATTGAATGGGTTTTGATATTTCTATTCTCTCAGCCAACTCCTTTTATGAGTTCCTCCTACTGTTTTCTGTCTCACCTGCTGCGGCTGATGCTCTGGCCTCGCATTTTTCACATAGCTCAAATACATCCAGCTGGAGATAAGGCACTGACTAAAGCTTGAGGAATCCCAGCATTTCTTACCGACTCATTCCATTTCATCCCCAGAGTTTGGTTTTGTTTTCCTAGGGCATTTATTTCCCAAAGCACTGAGATATCTTGTTTATACCTTTGGTGGATTTCCAGTGCTCACATCTGTTTGTCAAGGTGGAAAGAAGCTGAGCTGAGGAGCCAGAGTTTGATCTATCGGTTGTAGTTTTTCAGTGATCCAGGTTTTTGAATACCAGCAGTGTCCTTGCCAATTCACGATATTATTTCCTGCTGAATTTCCCCACCAATCACGATTCTGCCAAGGTGCATGAATAAGTTCACCTTTTGTAACCTTCTGCCCCCTAAAAGATGATCTTTGAGCAGGAAACTGCTGGGAATCTCATTGTCTTGTGATGTTCGTCACAAACTATTAGCCTCACAGCGGATTTCATAATCCTGGTTTGGTTCCTGCCTGCAGAGCAGATGAGCTCTTGCTCAAGCGAGCTGCGATCAGCAAAAATTACGTGTTTCTAAAATGTACTCCACAAACCTCTCAGCATTCCCTTAGAGGGGTCAGTACTGGTGCAAAACTGGACAGGTGAGATAGAAACATAAAATCACTTGGTTGGAAAAGAACTTTGAGATGATCAAGTCCAGTCATCCCTATCCACGACTTAACCAGATCCCTGATAAATTCATCTACCCACCTGTTAAACACCTCCAGGGATGGAGACTCCACCACCTCCCTGAGCATCCTCTGCCAGGGCCTGAGAACCTTTTCCATGAAGAAATTTTTCCTGATCTCCAGTCTGAACCTGCATCTACAAGTTCCTCGGCAACCTTGGCCACAGACTCCCCATCCTCACAGGAAAATATTTCAACCTGAGATCTCATCTCATTCTCCCCTCTTTCAGCTTAATACCTTCTCCCTCATCCTATCCTTGCACTCATTGATTAAGAGCCCCTCCCCAGCTTTCCTGGAGCCTCTTTCAGTACTGGAAGCTGCTCAATGGTCTCCCCAGAACCTTCTTTTCTCTAGGATGAACAATCTTAACCCTCTCAGCTTATCCTCATAGCAGAGCTTCTCCAGCCAACAGGTCATCTCCGTAGCCTCCTCTGGACCTGTTCAAACAGTTCCATCTCCTCCTTATGTTGAGGATTCCAGAACTGAACACAGGACTCCACGTGGAGTAAAGGGGCAGAATCCCCTCCCTTGCCCTGCTGGGCCACAGTTCTTTTGAAGTAACCCAGGACACATGTTGAGCTTCTCATCGATCAGCATGTTCCAGCATCAGCAGCTACTGAATTCCATCCAGCGAGGGGAACATAGAGGCAGAAAGAAGCTCTTAGAAAAGCCCAAACTGTCTGCTCAGCGCTATGAAAAGAACAAGCTGTCAAGCAAACCTCAAGAGCAGGATACAGCCCTCCAGCAGCACCAGCTGAGCTTGCAGCAGGCACCAGCTGGCATCCTTGGAAATAGCTCAGATCCAGGTGATGGGATTCAGTTGAGTTCCAGCACAGCTGATCGTTGTGGAGGGGAGAAAGCTATGTGGAGATCAATCTCTTTTTTTTTCCCCCCTTGTGCTGGGGGTGGGTGCATCTGATCCTCTAGACTAGGAAAGGGCTTGGCAAGCATGGCTTTTTCTTCTGCTGCTGCTGTTGGGGAGAAGCCAGGTTGTTCAGCAGGGGCTGAGTGTGCCCACCTACAGCATTGCTGTAGCATAAGGAGGGAGGGAAAAGCAGGAGGAGAGGGAAAGGAAAGGCTACAGGCAGGGGGGAAAGGCTAAAGGCAGGAGGGAAGGGGGAAGTAAGAAAGACAGGTGGGAAAGTGGACACGGGAAAGGCAGGAGGGACAAGGAAAATGGGAATCATAGAATCACCAAGTTGGAAGAGACCCCCCAGATCATCGAGTCCAACCATTCTGGGAGAGGCAGAGGGGAAGGGGGGAATTAAGAAAGACAGGTGGGAAAGTGGACACGGGAAAGGCAGGAGGGACAAGGAAAATGGGAATCATAGAACCACCAAGTTGGAAGAGACCCCCCAGATCATCGAGTCCAACCATCCTGGGAAAGGCAGGAGGGAAGGGGGAAAGACAGGAGGGAAAGGGAAGATGGGAAGGGCAGGACAGGAAGGCAAAAGACACTCAGGAAAAAGAAGAGAAACAGGTACAGGAAGGAAAAGAAGAGATGACACGGAAGAAACGAATGAAAGAGAAAATGTGATGCAAGAAGAGGGAAATAAGTGGAGTACAAAGCAGAGTGTAACTGGTGTGTGGGGAGATAAGGTTTAAAAATTGGGTGGTTAAAGAGGGGTGCATGAAAGAAAGGGAGGGAGGAATGACTGGGAGGAGGAGAGTGGCTGCATCCTTCCCCAGGCTGGGGGAGGCAAGGGGTAGCTTTGTTCATTATCCTTCAGAGAGGCTATTTTCTGAGCTAGTGGTCTCCCCAGCCAGAGCTCAGCCAACTAATTTGTCCCTGTCCCTCAGCCCCTCCCCTGTAAGCCCGCTTGCCGTCCACGTGCGATGTGTTTTGACAAAAAACAAAGCCCAAGTCTACGCGATCCTCTCGGGTGGCCTCCCAGCTCCCTCCCACACGTGTGCACGCACACGTTAATTCCTAAGCAAACAATTCAGGGGCTGTTGGCTGGGTGCGTGTCCTTTGGCTGCCCTGGCGTAACCCCCAGAAGCAGCGGAATTAAGCCCTTCTCTTTAAATATTTTTGAATGCTTCGCTCCAGTGAAAAGTGAAATCTGGAAAAATCCTGCCGTGTGCAGGAGCCGTCGTGAGGCCTCCCCTGAAGCCCCAAACCCCACTAGAACCTTTGCCTCCCCTGGGATGGGAGGCCAAGGGCAGAAAAACCTCCTCCTAGGCTCCCTTCCAGCTTTTAAAAATATATTTTTGTAGTACACAAATAGCCGAGGGGAGATTTTGTGCTTTCCATCTGACCCCACGGAGCTGAAATCCTGCCTGCAAAGTGATGCTCAGGGCATCAAAGGTCTTCTGTAGCATCAGGAAGACAAGGGGAACGTCTCAGGTGGAACACGGTGCTTCAAGTGGCCACAGAGACACAGGAACAGTTTTCAAACAGGTCAACCCAGTCACTGCTCAAAGTATTTATCTGGTAAAGGACTTTTCTTTTTCCCAGAAGTTTTATGATACTACAGCTTTGAAAAAGGTATAAAAAGTTCCTATAACAGGCTGGTGTGATAGGATGAGGAAGGATGGCTTTAAATTTGAAGGGGGAAGATTTAGATTAGGCTTTAGAAAGAAATCCTGCTTGGTGAGGATGGTGAAGCACTGTTCCAGGTTACTCAGGGAAGTTGTAGATGCCCCATCCCTGGGGGTGCTCAAGGCCAACCTGGATGGGGCATGGAGTGGGTTTGATGACCTCAGAGGTCTTTTCCAACCTGGTGATTCTATGATTGAGTTGATGGTAGCAGAGCATTACAAGAAACTCAGGACTGTTGGATGGAAAGGAGCCCCAAAATCATGATTTAAGAGCAATGTTGCTTCAAAGTCAGGATCTTCGTTTGATTCTGGGGCAGAGGTGTGGGTTAAAGCAAGCGAAACCCAACACTGACGTTTTCTGCAGTTCAGAATGACTGAAATCATAGAATCA
Source organism: Coccyzus lansbergi (assembly GCA_033558105.1). Classification (NCBI taxonomy): domain Eukaryota; kingdom Metazoa; phylum Chordata; class Aves; order Cuculiformes; family Coccyzidae; genus Coccyzus; species Coccyzus lansbergi. Next base: position 756,438 of record JAUMJK010000679.1, on the reverse strand, counting down.
TAGAATCACCAGGTTGGAAGAGACCCATTGGTTCATCGAGTCCTACCATTCCTATCAAACTCTAAACTATGTCCCTCAGCACCTCATCTACCTGTGCCTTAAACACTTCCAGGGAAGGTGAATCAACCACCTCCCTGGGCAGCCTATTCCAATGCCCAATCACCCTTTCCATGAAAACCTTCCTCCTAATCTCTAGCCTAAATCTCCCCTGGTGGAGCTTGAGGCCATTCCCTCTTGTCCTGTCCCCTGTCCCTTGGCAGAAGAGCCCAGCTCCCTCCTCTCCACAACCTCCTTTCAGGTAGAGAGCAATGAGGTCTCCTCTCAGCCTCCTCTTCTCTAGGCTAAACACCCCCAGCTCTCTCAGCCGTTCCTCATAAGACCTATTCTCCAAACCCCTCACCAGCCTTGTTGCTCTTCTCTGGACCCACTCCAGAGCCTCAACATCCTTCTTGTGGTGAGGGGCCCACAACTGAACACATGATTCAAGGAGCGGCCTCACCAGTGCTGAGTACAGAGGGAGAAGAACCTCCCTGGATCTGCTGGTCACACCGTTTCTGATCCAAGCCACGATGCCATTGGCCTTCTTGGCCACCTGGGCACACTGCTGGCTCATGTTCAGTCGGCTGTCGACCAACTCCCCCAGGCCCCTCTCCTCCTGGCAGCTTTCTAGACAGACTTCTCCCAGTCTGATGGTGTTCTCCCCCTCTGATGATGCAGACACAGTTCATTAGTGTGTTTATTTCAGCTGCAGACACATGTGTATCACCCATCTTATGGCACAAGGGCATGGGTTAGTGTTTGATGGGAACGGTTGGACTCGATGATCCAGTGGGTCTCTTCCAACCTGGTTATTCTATGATTCTATAGTATGACATCTTTTGGCTGACCATGTAAGGTTGAGGATGAGGATGATGTGCACATGGGTTCAGGAATGCCCTTGCCTCACAATTGCTGCCTGAAGGAAGACTTCCGTGGTGAGAATCACCATCAGTCATGAACACGAGTCTCTCTTGAATCATAGAATCAGAGAATCATAGAACAACCAGGTTGGAAGAGACCCATTGGATCATCAAGTTCAACCATTCCTATCATTACATGCACTAGGGGAAAGAGTAAGTGCAAGGTGTGTGATCAGTGGCACAAGACCAGGCAGAGAAAGAGGGAATCAAATGTTTTAGCTGTGCAAAAGACTGTGTCTGTCCTTCACATTCAAACATAGGCCACGTGCTACTCTACAAGTGTAGATAATCCAGGTGAGATCTCTTCTCTGTTTAGTGTGGACTCTGTCTCCAGCCAATAATTAGTGCATCTGGGTGAACACTGGCTTTGATCTTCCCAAATACCTTCTGTATATGTATTTCCTAAGGTTACTGCCCTTTGGTCATGACCCCCTCTATTCCCTGAGCTCTGTGATAGTTGCATCCTAGCCCTGAACTTATCTTGTTCTTCTTGAAGGAAAAATAGGAGGAGCTTAGAAAGTTTTCATAGAGCATCTTATCTGTCACTACACTGAAGAACTAGACAAGATGATGCTCCTGGGGGTGAATTTCTCTTGTAACCAAGCTCTCCTCTCAGCTGCATCTTGAATACTGTGTTAAACTCAGGGCCTCTCACCATGAGAAGGATGTTGAGGCTCTGGAGCAAGTCTGGAGAAGAGCAACAAAGCTGGTGAAGGGGTTGGAGAAGAAGAGGAGCAGCTGAGAGAGCTGGGGGTGTTCAGCCTGGAGAAGAGGAGGCTGAGGGGAAACCTTATCAATACCTACAACTGCATGAAAAGAGGTTGTGGAGAGATGTTGGTCTTTTCTCCCAAATGACAGGTGATAGAACAAGGGGGAATGGTCTCAAGTTGCACCAGGGCAGGTTCAGATTAGACATTAGGAAAAGCTTTTTCATTAAAAGAATCATTAGGGCCTGGCAGAGGCTGCCCAAGGAGGTGGTGGAGTCCCCATCCCTAGAGGTACTTAAAAGACTGGTAGATTAATTACTTAAGGATATGGTTAAGTGGCTAACAGGGATGGTTTGACTCCATGATATCAGAGGTCGTTTCCAATGAAGTGATTCTATGATTCAATTTGTGGTTCACCAAAGTTCACTCTGACCCCAGCTGTTGTGCATTTACCCTTCTCTTCTCTTCAGCCTTAGAACAGAAGGCATCAGCATAAAGTGTTTGACACCTCCTACCCTGCCCTCTGAAGCCCCTTGAGAGAGAAAGAACACATCAACACCTTACACTGACTCATAGAGGCTGGGGTGGTGGTGCTGGTGATTTTAGGCTGGAAAGGTTGCTGAAATTAAATAAACAATACGCCAGACTGAAAAAAAAAAATAAAATATGTTCCTCAGTTCATAACTCCCTGGATCCATTTACGAAACTTTAAGTTCACCAGAAACCAGATCTTTGTTTGGAGAGGGAAATGTGGAAGGGAAACACGAAGACGTTGTTTGACACGTACAGAAAAATAATAATAAAAAAAAGAATACAATAAAAGTAAATAGAAGAACGTGGAATCAGAAAGCCCTTCATGGGTCAGTGAATCCACCCCAGGCAAATCCAGGCAACCACAACAATCCAGGGTTTCAATGCAGGCTGGGGGAAGACGTGATTGGGAGCGGCCCTGAGGAGAAGGACTTGCAGTGCTGATTGATGAGAAGCTTGACGTGAGCTCGCAATGGGTTCCTGTAGCCCAGAATCCCACCCACGCCCTGGGCTGCAGCCAGAGCCGTGTGGCCACCAGGGCCAGGGAGGGGAGCCTGCCCTTCTGCTCCACTCTGAGAGACCCACCTGGAGCTCTGGGTCCAGCTCTTGAGTCCTCAGCACAGGGAGGACACGGAGCTGGTGGAGAGAGTCCAGAGGAGGCCACAAGCATGATCAGAGGGCTGGAGAACCTCCTGTGTGAGTCCTGGTTGAGAGAGTTGGGCTTGCTCAGCCTGGAGAAGAAAAGGCTCCAGAGAGACATTAGATCAGCTCCCAGTCTGGAAAGGGGCTCCAGGAAAGCTGTGGAGGGGTTCTTGATCAGGGAGGGGCAGGATGAAGGGAATGGTTTTCAGGCAAAAGTGGGGAGATTGAGATAAGATCTTAGGAAGAAATGTTTTCCTGCGAAGGTGGTTAAGAATTGGAGCAGGTTGCGCGGAGAAGCTGTGGCTTCCCCATCCCTGGAGGTGTTCAAGGCCAGGTTGATGGGGCTTGAAGCCCCTGATCCAGTGGGAGGTGTCCCAGCCCATTGAAGGGGGATTGGAACTGGATGATCTTTCAGGTCCTTTCCAACCCAAACCATTTTATGAGTCTATGATCAGTGGTGAGCACCGAGATGTGGTTGATGCCACCATAGATCTTTATCTATCACTCCTATCTGTCCTTCTCTACAGATCACATAGAGAATGTGACCAACCTGCTTTCCTGGTCATCTCGCTTTTCAACAGCTCAAAAGAGATGCTGCAAATCTCATCTTTGCCTTTTAATTCAGGCAGTTGTTCTAGGAGGAAAAATCTGGACTTCACTGAGACCACACACAGTTTATGGTCAAGGCTCTAAGGCAGCTCTCCACAGATCCAGACTGCATAATGAGCTATCTCTGGCTTCCAAAGCTTCTAGAAACTCAGGATGCATGTTTTTAACCTTTTTCTTGTGCTCAGGAAGCCGGAAGGGAATAGGAGAGAGCGAACAAATGAATAAATGATTCCAGGATCTGTGTGATGCGCCACATCTTCACCACCTGAGGAATTAGTTATAGCCAACAATTGATCTCAGGGTCTGAAGATGCTTCTTGCAGGGACTCACAGAATCAGATGAGGTCTGTATTGGCTGATGCTGTGTCATGGTGACCTGACACCGAACTCATCTCTCTTCTAACCCTACCATGAAACTTCCTGTGCTCCAGAGGGAATATTTCAGCCTGCAGGGAGGGGACTTACCCTCACTCCTTTGAGTCAGGGAGACGTGATAGAGCCATGCAGGACGTGCTATAAACAGATGAGCCAATGGACAAAAAAAAAAAAAAAAAATCAGTTGTTATGTCCTGGGGTTGAGAAGACACACACACAAGATTTTTTTTTTTTTGGTGGATGAGTTCCTGAACAGCACCGTTCTCAGAGGAGCTGGAGCAATCCACCTTCTGAAATTAAGCTGCCCCTGAGTCACCCTGGGTTCCTGTTCCTGTCAGCTTGCTGTCCTCTATGGGATCTGAGTTGCAAAACACAACTTTCTTTTTTTTTTTAAAAAAATACACTGTAGAGCCATCTATTTTAAACACAATGTCTATTTTTCATTGCATATTGTAAACCACTTGAGCATTTCTCAAGTGATTCATTCCTTTCTCTTCTAAACAAAGAGCTTGTGGCTGCACAAGGCTGGGAATTTATGTTTAGCAAGTACAAGGATTTCCAAGTTAGGATTGAAACAAGGATGTGAAGAGGTCACTTGAAAGCGATGGGTTGCTAGAGTATAATAGTTGTATTGTCTTTTATGCATAATTTAAGTATGATTGAACTATGCAGCTATAAATCGGTATATACCAGCAAGACTGTCACAACTGATGGATTGGAAATTTCAAGGAATGAAGGAAGAACCTTCTCAACAAACTTTTACTCACTTCTTTCCCTGTACTTTGGCTCTCTCTGTATGGCATTTTCATTCAACAGGAGTCCTCATTGCTCACTACAACTACCTGAAAGGAGGTTGTGGAGAGGAGGGAGCTGGGCTCTTCTGCCAAGGGACAGGGGACAGGACAAGAGGGAATGGCCTCAAGCTCCACCAGGGGAGATTTAGGCTAGAGATTAGGAGGAAGTTTTTCCCAGAAAGGGTCATTGGGCATTGGAATAGGCTGCCCAGGGAGGTGGTTGATTCCCCTTCCCTGGAGGTGTTTAAGGCACAGGTAGATGAGGTGCTGAGGGACATGGTTTAGTGTTTGATAGGAATGGTTGGACTCGATGATCCGATGGGTCTCTTCCAACCTGGTGATTCTATGATTCTATGAACAAGTGAACAACGTGGTATTTTAATCATAGGATCATAGAATTGCTTGGTTGGAAAAGACCTTTGAGATCATCCAGTCCAGCAATCCCTGCCCACTACTGAATGAGATCCCTGAACACATCATCTACCCGTCTTTTAAATCCCTCTAGGGATGGGGATTCCACCACCTCCTTGGGCAGCCTCTGCCAGGCCTGAGAACCCTTTCGGTGAAGAAATTTTTCCTGATGTCCAATCTGGACCTGCCCTGGTGCAACTTGAGGCCATTTACTCTCATCCTATCACTTGTCACTTGAGAGAGGAGACCAACACACACCTCGCTACACCCTCCTTTCAGGCAGTTGTAGACAGTGATGAGGTCTCCCTTCAGCATCCTTTTCTCCAGACTAAACAACCCCAGGCCTCTCAGCTAATTCTCATCATCCTTGTTCTTCAGCCCCTTCCCCATCTCTGTTCCCCTTCTCTGGACTCGCTCCAGCCCCTCAAGGTCCTTCTTGAAGTGAGAGGCCCAAAATTGAACCCAAGATTTGAGGTGTGGCCTCACCAGAGCTGAGTCTATGGTCACAATCTCTTCCCTGCTCCTGCCGACCACGCTGTTTCTGATCCAAGCCAAGATGCCATTGGCCTTCTTGGCCACCTGGGCCACTGCTGGCTCATGTTCAGCTGCTGCCATCCAGAACCTCCAGGTCCTTCTCCTCCAGGCAACTTTCCAGCCACTCTGCCCCAAGCCAGATGCTGCATGGGGTTGTTTTGACTCAAGCACAGCTCTCATCACTTGGCCTTGTTGAACCTCATCCTATTGGTCTCAGCTCATCAAACCAACATATAAAGGCAAAGACTAAAATGATCTCGTGGAGTGCATCATGTGGAGAAGTAGTTTTCAGAGTCTGTTCATTATGGATTGCAAAGTCTGGGAGTGAGGATCTCACCCTCTGTGTCTGGTAGTTCTTCTTATCATGCCAAGTCACCATCATCCTCTGAATATTCATCCAGCTCCTAGAAACTGCTAAACACAGCAGAAAATTTGGGACACTCTAGAAAGAAAAATAACCATGAAAAAAGAGCTCTCCAGTATCCCCAAATGACACAAGACAAATCACATTTATGAACTAAACGAAGGAGGTGATGGAGGGAGGGAGCAGATCCGCTCGCTGGACCTAAACTCCAGGCTGAATCCTGAAGAAACCCCTCATGGGTCATGAAAATACGCACTTGACATTAATTCTGGTGGTGTTTCTTCCTCCACCCTCTCCATTTTCATGTGCTTTGGTAAGACTGCAGTCTTCTATGATCAGACGTAGAGTCACCACATCTCTGGAGAACACTTTGCTTTCCATTTGTCTTGAGCCAAGCATTATGAGTTGTGAGTTTTGGAACCTGAGACCTTGCCTAAAGGGCTCTGAGTAAGTGCCACACTGAATCCCTTTGCCTAATAATATTCTTGCTTTGTTGAAACTAGACATGGTGGAACCAGTCTGCTTTGGTCATGTCTACAGAGAACAGAGAAGCAAAGCAGCTAATTCTCCATGAGGGCATCAAGCCTAGTGGGTACATCCAGACTGTGCTGCAGATTTTCTCTTGTTCCAGGGGGTTTATTGGTGTCCATGTCACATATTCCACATGCAGATCATAGAATCATAGAATCATAGAATGGGTTGGGTGAGAAGACACCTTAAATTTCATCCAGTTCCAACCCCCAGCGACAAGCAGGGACACCTCACACTGGACCAAGATGCTCCAAGCCCCATCCAACCTGACCTTGAACATCTCCAGGGATGGGGCAGCCACAGCTTCCCTGGGCAGCCTTTGCCAGAGCCTCATCACTCTCAACATGAAGAATTTCTTCCTCATGTCTAATCTAAATCTTCCCCCTTCCCATTCAAAGCCATCCCCTCTTATCCTACCACCCCAGGCTCCCGTAAAAAGTCCCTCTCCACCTTTTCTGGAGTGTCTTCAGGTATTGGAGGCTGCTCTAGGCTCTCCTTGGAGCCTTCTCTTCTCCAGGCTAAACCTCAACTCTCAGGCTGTCCTCATAGCAAAGGTGCTACAGCCTATGCATTGGTTGGACTCAATTACATCAAAGATGTTTTCCAGCCAAGCAATTCTGCGATTCTATGATTCTATTCAATGTAATTTGTGGTGTTCCTTCCATGGTTGGGAAATGCTCCTTCAGCAAGCAAACATGCATGTACTGAGGTAACAGCCACTGAGTCAACTTTCTTAGAGCTAATAATTACTTTTTCCTAGCAAACTGGCCTCTCTGAGACTTTTTTCCCCTCTGAAACATCAGGAATTTTGTCAGCATTTTCTTTGAACAGCAGAGCAGTGCAGGGAACATTTGATTCCTCCCAGTTATTTTCAGTTTTGATCCCCGGATACAATCCTGATCCTGCTTGAATTCTCTTTTTTGATAAACACATTGCAAATATGTTTCAATGCAGCAATATTCTCTCAGCAGTGGAAAATCTTGAATTGGGAAAAAATTACACTGAGATATTTCAGGTTTCCTGACATGGGCTCAGAAAGAGAGAAACGTGATATTCTTGGATCATCTCTGTACGTTTGTAAAGCTGAAGTAGAAGGGTGTATTCTCATAGAATCATAGAATGACCTGAGTTGGAAGGGACCCACAAGGATCATTGAGTCCAACTCCCCTCCCTGCACAGGACAGCTCTGAAATCAACCCCCTGTCTGAGGACAATGTCCAAATGCTTCTGGAATATGCTCAGGTTTGGCACTGCGACTGCTTCCCCAGGGAGCCTGTTTTGGTGCTCCACCACCCTCTGTGTGAAGAACCTTTTCCTAACATTTAACCCAACCCTCTTCTGGCACATTCTCCTGCCATCCCCTCAGGTCCTATCGATGGTCACCAGAGAGAAGATCTCAGTGCCTTCTACTCCTTCACAAAAAGGGTCATTAGGCACTGGAATAGGCTGCCCAGGGAGGGGGTTGACTCACCTTCCCTGGAGGTGTTTAAGGTGCGGGTGGATGAGGTGCTGAGGGACATCGTTTAGAGATTGATGGGAATGGTTGGACTCGATGATCCAGTGGGTCACTTCCAACCTGGTGATTCTATGATTCTCCCCTTGTGAGGAAGCAATAAAGTGCAGTGAGGCCTCCCCTCAGTCTCCTCTTCTCCAGTCTGAACAAGTGACTTCAGCTGCCCCTCATATGACTCCCCTTCTAGACCCTTCACCAACTTTGTGGCTTCCTCTGGACACTCTCCAGTAGCTTGAGATAATTTTTAGACTGTGAAATCCAAAACTGCATCCAATTGTCAAGGAAAGGCCACACCAGCGCAGAGTAGAACTGGAGAAATGCTCCCCCTTGACTGGCTGGTGGTGCTGAGCTTGACGCACCCAAACGTTGCAACATCTCAACCGCCTTCTTCCCCACTTTTCCATATTGTGGGTATTGACACAGCAGCTCCTTGTTTGGGTAGTTATCTCTCTCAGCATCGTATAACACTGGTGCTATGAAGTGGTGAGTGATGAGGAGTGGTGGGACCCAAATAAACCATCCCTCTTTTTGATGTGTGGTCCAAGGGCTTTTGTTTCTTCTTTTGAAAACACAGAGTTGCTTGTTCATCTGGTCTGTAGAAGAGGTCACCCAGAGCTCAAGACAAAACTGACATTAATATTGTGGGCACACTGTCTCAGAGACTTACAGTTGGGAGTGGGAAAAGCAACCATAAAATTTCAAAACGAGGATCTGCCTCTACTCATCGGTCAACTGCAAACACAAAAGACTTGCTGTGGCGGAGCTCACCAACCAAATGTCCTCTTTTGTAATTGCCACTCAAGTGAGTGGGGCCCACAGGCCTGGGAGCTGGAATGGAAGTAGCTAAGCTGCTTAGCTGTTTGTGCATTCCCTGAAGTAGTTTTTCATAGGCAGCGATACCCAGACACTTAGAATCATAGAATCACCAGGTTGGAAGAGTCCCATCAGATCATAGAGTCCAACCATTCCTATCAAACACTAACCCAGGTCCCTCAGCACCTCATCTACCTGTGCCTTAAACACCTCCAGGGAAGGTGAATCAACCACCTCCCTGGGCAGCCTATTCAAATGCCCAGTGACCCTTTCTGTGAAAAACTTCCTCCTAATCTCTAGCCTAAATCTCCCCTGGCAGAGCTTGAGGCCATTCCCTCTTGTCCTGTCCCCTGTCCCTTGGGAGAAGAGCCCAGCTCCCTCCTCTCCACAACCTCCTTTCAGGTAGTTGTAGAGAGCAATGAGGACTCCTCTCAGCCTTCTCTTCTCCAGGATAAACACCCCCAGCTCTCTCAGCTGCTCCTCATAGGGCCTGTTCTCCAGACCCCTCAACAGCCTCATTGCTCTTCTCTGGACTTGCTCCACAGCCTCAACATCCTTCTTGTGCTGAGGAGCACAGAACTGAACACAGGATTCAAGGAGCAGCCTCACCAGTGCTGAGTCCACAGGGAGAAGAACCTCCCTGGTCCTGCTGGTCACACCATTTCTGATACAAGCCAGGATGCCCTTGGCCTTCTTGGCCACGTGGGCACACTGCTGCCTCATGGTCAGTCGGCTGTCAACCAACACCCCCAGGTCCCTCTCCTCCTGGCAGTTTTCCAGCCAGACTTCTCCCAGTCTGTAGCTCTGCATAGGGTTGTTGTGCCCCAAGTGCCAGATCCGGCATTTGGCCATGTTAAACCTCATCCCGTTGGTCTCAGCCCATGGATCCAGCCTGTTTAAGGTCCCTTTGTAGAGCCTCCCTACCCTCCAGCAGATCCACACTTCCACCCAGCTTTGTGTCATCTGCAAACTTGCTAAGGTTACCCTCAATGCCTTCATCCAGGTCATTGATGAAGACATTGACCAGGGCTGGACTCAGCACTGAGCCCTGGGGAACCCCACTTGGACACGAGTGAGGAGTTGGCAGGAACCAGCCCCAACATGCAGTTTAGATGAATCCACATGATTGTTAAGAGAAAGGAACTGATAGTGCAAGCATAGTGACATCAGGTGTCCCTTGGTGTGGCAGCTCATGAATGCTCTGTTGACCATGTTATATGATAAAATCATGGAATCGTTAAGATTGGAAAAGATCTAAGATCATCTAGTCCAACCGTCAGCGCAACACAACAATGACTACTAAACCATAGAATCAAAGAATCATGGAATCTTTGTATAGTTTGGGCTGGAAGGGACCTTAAAGATCATCTAATTCCACCCTCCTGCCATGGGCAGGGACACCTCCCACTAAATCAGGCATCCCAAGGCCCCATCCAGCCTGGCCTTGAACACCTCCAGGGATGGGGCAGCCACAGCTTCCAGTGTGGTTATTTTTCCCACTATCCAACCTAAATTTCCCTGTGTGCAACTTGAAACCATTCCATCCTATCTCCTTTCACCTGGGAGAAGAGGACATATGCCAGGTTGAAACAACACTCTTGAATTTAAGGAAATCATGAGTTGGAAGGAACCTTAAAGATCATCTAATTCCCACCCCCTGACATGGGTAGGGACAACTCCCAGTAGATCAGGTTGTTCAAAACCCAATCCAATCTGGTCTTGAACACCTCTAGGGATGGGACATCTACAGCTATCCTGGGCAACCTGTTCCCTTCCTGTTTCAGCTTTCCTGACTGCAAAGTGCAGCCGATCACGCCTGACGGCTGAGCTCATACGAGTGTTGGTGGAGTTAAGCTGCGTAAAAGGCTTTGACAGCAAAGAAGTGCTTGTTACGATTAGATAAACAGTCTGAAAAGTTCCTTCACATAAACATCTGCACTGTTACTTAGGAAATTCCTTTGAACTGAATAGAGCTTCGCTGGTCAACATGACAAACATTGTCGTGGTGGATGATCTCCTTTTGCCCTGAGAACTCGGATCATGCAAAGCAGCACCCACCAAACCCCAGATTTTAAGAGAGGCTCAAGCATCATAGACTCGTGGAATCATAGAATCACCGAATCATATAATCATGGAATGGTTTGGATCATATAATCATAGAATGGTTTGGTCTGAAAGGGACCTCAAAGTCCATCCAATTCCAAACCTCCTACCATGGGTAGGGACACCTCCCACTGGACCAGTCTCTTCTAAGGCCCATCCAACCAGGCCTTGAACACCTCCAGGGATGGGGCAGCCACCACTTCTCTGGGAAACCTGGGCCAGGACCTCCCCACCTTCACAGGAAAACATTTCTTCATTTCAATCTCCCCTTTTATTCAAGGTCTCATTTCAATCTCCCCTTTTTCATATGAAAACTCTTCCCTTTGTCCTACCCCTGCACTCCTTGATCAAGAGCCCCTCCCCAACTTTTCTGGAGCCCCTTTCCTTGCTAGAACATGCTTTAAGGTCTCCCAGATCCTTCTCCAGGGTGAACAACCCCAGCTCTCTCAGCCTGTCTTCAAATAGAAAGTGTTCCAACCCCCACATCATCTCTGTCACCTCCTCTGGACCCATTCTAGGAGTTCCATATCTTTCTGGTATTGGGGATTACAGAACTGGACACAGGACTCCAGTTGGTGTCTTCTCATGAGAGTGGAGTAGAGGGGTAAAATCCCCTTGCTCGCCCCGCTGGCCACGCTGCTTTCGATGCATCTCAGGGTATGGTTGTTCTTCAATTTGTTCAAAACCAAAACCTTTTCCTTGGCTGTCATTAGGCCGATGGCCCCTCTGCAGTGCTGGAGTTTAAGGGGAAGGCTCCTTAGCACAATTAAATAAATATGTGTCCTAAGTAACTCCTCTGAGCCCTTTTCTCTACTGCCCTCCAGATGCCCCTGATGAGTAGAAGTATCACAGCTCACACGCTGGAGGTTGTTGCCCACGTGAGTTTCCCTTTGTTTGGGTTATTCTGATTATGGTTTATTTTCACTCCTCAGTTTCTTCCGGTTAGCAACATTTGTCATTTCCTGATCTACTCTTCTTACTTAACCTGAGGATAGAGACTCACTTCTTTGTAAAAGACTCTTGAAATCATCAAGGGCAACTGTACTTGTCCACTACTAAATCAGATCTCTCAGCACTTCATCTACCAATCTGTTGAACATTTCCAGGGATGGTGACTCCACCACCTCCCAGGGCAGCCTCTGCCAGCACTGAGAGCCCTTTTGGTGAAGAAATTTTTCCTGATGTCTAATCCGAGCCTGTCCTGGTGCAGCTTGAAGTAATCCCCTCTCATCCTATCACCTACGATTTGGACAGAAAAATCAATACCCACCTCACCACAACATCCTTTCAAGCAGTTGTAGATAATGATAATATCTGCCCTCAGCCTCCTCTTCTCCAGAGTAAACAACCCCAGATCCCTCAGCTGCTCCTCATAAGACTTGTTCTCCAAACCCTTCACTGGCTTCATTGGTGTTCTCTGGATGTGATTCAGCCCCTCAATGTCTTTCTTGTAGTGAGGTTCAGGTGGAAACCTCCTGCAGGGAGTCGCACATCCACTGGAACATCTTTTGGGATCCACAAGGTGAAACAAGATGGAAAAGCCTTGGAGCTGGTAGTATCTGCCAGCCCTATTTGCCCAGGGTTTTCTTACCCTTACACAGATCTCGCTGAGATGCTTCAAGTGCTGAAGATCTTCAGAGGGGAGAAGACCTGGACCAGCGATGGGAGGACTCCCATACTCACCTCCCAGGTTCATGATGTGCAGCTGATGAGTTCTGATTCCCTGCAGTAGAGGGCAGCAATGACACACACACAATAGCCACTTCATTCTAATTGGCTTTGGAAAAGATTTAGATGTGCAAATACCTAAAAAAAAAAAAAAAGTAAAAAAAAAAAACCCCAAATGATAGGAAAAACCCCCTTAGCTCCACTATAATAAGACATAAGGTCAAGGCTTTTCTTTAGTTTTGCTGTGATTGATTTCATTAACACCCAAAATACTGAGAGAAGAGCAAGAAGGGAGAGTGCAAGGAAAGGGAATGTGACTCTACAGTCACTGCAGTGGAGCAAGTACCCACAGGCATCAATTGCAATCAGAATCCTGGAGACCTTCTTGCTTCCCTGGTGAGCTTGGAATTAAAACCAGCCTAGGGAAGTATTTACTAGCTTGGACGAAACCAGAACTAAGCCAGCTTCTTGCCACCAAGTCCGTGGTTTTGGAGAAGTTGGCATAGATTTAGGCTTCTCATCCCAACTCTCCTGGCAAAGCTGTGGCCTCAAGAAAGAAGGAAGTGTTAGGAAGCCAGCCCAAGGTTGTCACAGAGCCTACAGCTGCTCAGGGTGCATTGCCTAGGAAGGGATAATGCTGTTGGCAATCCCACAAGGCTTTGGAGTCAATTCTTTACGAGACAAAAAGCTAGACTGGTGTGCAAATTTCTGGATGCACTAGTAGAAATGACTGCATGGACTGCAAGGCAGTTGGAAACCAACCTGTAGATGTAACTACATCTTTACCATGAGAGCTCCATGGGGGAAGAGGCAGCACTCTGAACGGATTCTTTTAGTTTAGAGATACAGCCAGGACAGTTTTCCATGTAGACATTCTTCTCTGGGCCACCTGATAGCCTTTCCTCATCTCTTTTTACCCTATTTTTATGATAAGAAAGAAGAGGACAACAAAGCTGGTGAGGGATCTGGAGAACAAGTCTTATGAGGAGCAGCTGAGGGAACTGGGATTCTTTAGCCTGGAGGAGGTTGAGGGGAGACCTCATTGCTCTCTACAATTTCCTGAAAGGAGGTTGTAGCAAGGTGGGTGTTGATCTCTTCTCCCAAGTAAGGAGAGATAGGATAAGAGGAAAGGGCCTCAAGATGTACCAGGGAATGTTAAAATTGGATATTAGAAATAACTATCTTTACTGGAAGAGTGGTGAAGCATTGGAAGAGCCTGCCCGGGGCAGTGGTGGAATCTCCATCCCTGGAGGGGTTAAAAAAACATGTAAGTCTGGCACTTGAGGACAAGGTTTTTTACAATCTTAATGATTCTGTGATTCTGTGGTGTCCTTCTCGGAGTCAATGTGAAGCTTACAAGCTCCAGAAGTCCCTCTGAAGCCAAGTATTCTGTTTGGATCTGTAAGACGTGGATTCTCTAAAGTCATTTGATTTCTTCTCCTAGCGTGAGTTGTAACGCAGTCGAGATTCAGCTCCTGGCTGCTGTCTTTAGGAGAAATCTCCATTGCCTTTTGCATTAGTCAGATCTTAAAGAGGTTCAACCATTTCCAACCTGATGATTCCATGATTCTACTATTTTGGAACAGGCTGCCTAGGGAGATGGTGGAGTCACTATAGCTGGAAGTGTTTAAATGATGGGTAGATGAGGTACTTAAGGATATGATAGGAACGGTTGGACTCCATGATCCAGTGGGTCTCTTCCAAGCTGGTTATTCTATGATTCTATGATTTAGTAGTGGACAGGTGCATTTGGGCTTGATGATCTCAAAGGTCTTCTCCAACTCAGTGTTTCTATGATTCATTTTCTCAGCCTGAAGTGTCCAGTTCCGTAAGATTAGTTTTTAAACAGAGCACCATGAATCTCTTTGAAATCAAGATGAAGAAGAAGGAGGTCTCACCAAGCAGTGAGTTAGCATCTAAACCATGTCCTATAAACATATTCAAACAAGAAGCAGCACAAGTTTCCAGACAACCCGACCTAAGCTGGGACTACCAAGCAGAAGACCCTGAGGAGGTCTATCAATGTTGCTCTTTCACATCCGCGTTTTATTGAATTGTCAACACATTTCTGATCCCTTTCAAGACAAATGCATATTTTCCAGATTCGATTTCCTCTCTGCTTCTATTGTGGCTTCTTGATTCAACTGTGTAAGAAAAAAAAGAAAAAAAAAAAGAAGCTAAATTCAATTTAAGCAGCTTGAAGCTCTGCAAGGGATGGTGTGCGGGGTGTCTTGGCTTCCATTCACATCTGGACAGGCGCCGCTGATTCATACATATGAACAAGGAGGTGACAATCACTTATTTCAGAAGCCCAGCCATTCATTTCGGAAGGCTCTTTGCCCCCCTCCTGTTCCCCCACTCTCTCCCCCTCCCAGAATAATAATACATGATTGAGGGAATCATATTCTCAGAGAAGAGGATCGGAAATGGTTCTGTTGCTCTTCGGCAAAGTCTCAAATAAAATAAGAACTTTCTATTATTAACCCTCATTATGGTATGGAATTTTCCCACACTGAGCAGAGAAAATAACTCAAGGAGGATTCGATTACAGAGAGTGTCACAGGAGGCCATGCAGCCCAACAGGTTGGACACTGTGAGAGCTCAGGAAAGCAAGCACCTACTCCTGTGCACTTATCATAGAATCCCTTGATTGGAAAAGACCTTTGAGATCATCCAGTCCAACCATATTTGTTCACTACTAAACCACATCCCTGAGCGCTGTCTTCAAACCCCTCCAGGGATGGGGACTCCACCACCTCCCTGGGCAGCCTCTGCCAGGGTCTGAGAAACCTTTCCATGAAGACATTTTTCCTGATGTCCAATCTGAACCTGCCCTGGTGCAACTTTAGGCCACTTCCTCTTGTCTTATCACCTGTCAGCTGGAAGAAGAGACCAACACCCACCTCACCACAACCTCCTTTGAGGGAGTTGTAGACAGTTATAAGG
This sequence comes from Coccyzus lansbergi, assembly GCA_033558105.1. Taxonomy (NCBI): domain Eukaryota; kingdom Metazoa; phylum Chordata; class Aves; order Cuculiformes; family Coccyzidae; genus Coccyzus; species Coccyzus lansbergi. The sequence goes on along the minus strand of JAUMJK010000679.1, from coordinate 740,939 downwards.
TCTCTCCTCAGTCCCCCATTCTCCAGTCTAAACAACCCCAGTTCTCTCCACCCTTGTTCTCCAGACCCTTCACCAGTTCTGTTGCTCTTCTCTGGATGCCCTCCAGCCCCTCAATGTACTTTTTGGAGTGAGTGGCCTAAAACTGAAGAGGAGAGTCAAGGTCTGGCCTCATCAGTTCTGAATCCAGAGCAGGATTACTTCCCTGGAACTACTGGTCACACTATTTCTGACCTAAGTCAAGATGCCACTGGCCTTCTTGGCCAGCGGGTCACTGCTGGTTCTTATTCAGCAGCTGCCAACCAACACCCTCAGGTCCTTCTCCTCCAGGCAGCTTTCCAGCAGCTCTTCCCCAATCCTGGAGCTACACAGGGTTGTTGCAACTCAGGTGCAGGACTCAGCACTTGGCCTTGCTGAACCTCATACTATTGGTCACAGCCCATGGATCCAGCCTGTTGAGATTGCTCTGTAGAGCCTCTCTATCCTCAAGTAGATCAACCTTCTTGATATCTGGGATGATTCCCAGTTCTTGAGCCTTTTGGATTTGAATATAGCTCCAAAGTTCTCTTTAGCATGTCCCAGCAATGTTTCTCTAACATTTTGACAAGTGCATAAGGAGGCAGCTGAAAATGAAGGCTTTGAGCAAACTGATTGAGTGGAAGGCGTCCCTGCCCATGGCAGAGGGGGTAGAGCTGGATGGGCTTTCAGATCCCTTCCAACCCAAATCATTCTATGATTCCCCTAAAGAGAGGACGTAGAGATGAGTTCCTTTCCCTTTGCTCCATCTGCAAGTGCATGAATATAAAGTGGACCTGTCTTGAGTAATAGGACTTAGCTGACTTTAGTGGAGATGAGCATTGACTGATCCCTTCAGAGATGGATGGATGGATGAACCAAAGGATGTGTGGAAGGAAGAGAAAAAGGTCCTTGCAGAGGTAAAAAGAAAGAAGGAGGAGACATTTCAGTGGGAGCCTCTCATTACAACTTTGGCAAGAGTTTCACTGAGCTTAGGACAGGAAGCGATGAATATTTCACTCGATGGAAACCACACAAGGGACTTGAGCTGCTATGAGTAGAATTGCCATACCTCCTACCAGTCCTCTAGACATAACAGGAAACTGGACGTTTTATGAATGTGCAAACCTACCTACCTATAAATAATACAGAATAAAGTAAACCCAGAGTTAAAAGGGGCAAAGCAGGTCAAAAATGTTACTGATCTCTGTCCAAAAGCAATAAACCACCTTGTATTGTCTACTAGGATATTGCTTTCTGGTCTACCAGCTGAACTTCTCTGGATCATGGTCATTCTTGGAGGTTAAGGTAAGAACTGGTTTGTCTGACTGGAGGGTGATGTGGAAGCACCTAGAGTTCTAGGAGTGCTGCCACCTAGGGATCTCCATCTGTGAGACACTGACCTAGAAAAAGTGTGGATGTCCTCTCCCTGGTGTTGTTCAAGGCCAGGTTGGAAGCGGCCTTGAGCAGCCTGGTCTGGTGGGAGGTGTCCCTGCCCATTCCAGGGGTGTTGAACTGGATGGGCTTTAAGTTCCATTCTAACCCAGATATCCTATGATTCTATCATTCCATGCTCATTAGGACCCTGCCGGTTAGAATCAAAGAATCATAGAATCATAGAATCGCCAGGTTGGAAGAGACCCATCGGATCATGGAGTCCAACCATTCCTATCAAACACTAAACCATGTCCCTCAGGACCTCGTCTACCTGTACCTTAAACACCTCCAGGGAAGGTGAATCAACCACCTCCCTAGGCAATTCCAATGCCCAATGACCCTTTCCGTGAAATTGCATCATGCATTGCAAGCTTGTACCAAGCATGAGAGGCAAAGGATGGCTTTGGATTGAGAAATGACTGCACCACAGAATCATAGACTCATGGAATCAGTTGCCTGGAGGAGAAGGACCTGGGGGGGTTGGTTTACAGCGACTGACCATGAGCCAGCAGTGACCCAGGTGGCCAAGAAGGCCAATGGCATCCTGGCTTGGATCAGAAATGGTGTGACCAGCAGGGCCAGGGAGGTTCTTCTTCCTCTGGACTCAGCACTGGGGATACTGCTCCTTGAATCCTGAGTTCAGTTGTGGGCCCCTCACTACAAGAAGGATGTTGAGGCTCTGGAGCGAGTCTAGATTAGAGCAACGAAACTGGTGAAGGGTCTGGAGAAGAAGAGGAGCGTCTGAGATAGCTGGGGGTATTTATCGTGGAGAAGAGGAGGCTGAGAGAAGACCTCATTGATCTCTACAACAACTTCTATGATAAATATTTGAAAAGATCGCTAAGATCAAATCCAATGGTTAGCCCAACACCACCATACCTATCAAACCATGTCCCAAAATGCTACATCAAATGATAGAATCATAGAATCACCAGGTTGGAAGAGACCCACCGGCTCATTGAGTCCAACATCCACGTGCTTTATGAACCCCTCCAGCATCGAGATGCCACCACTTCCCTGGGCAGCCTCTTGCAATGCTTGTCCACTCTTTGGTTAAAGAAATCACCACATAGAGCAGAGATGTTGACCTTAAAGCTAAGTCTCTGTCTGCTCTTCTTAAAATTAAGAATCTGTCTCACATCTTGGCTGGGTTTAGGTCACATTTCTAATGAAGAGTTCATTTCATTAATTCCAATTTGTCAATTTACCGTTAACAAAGGGCATGAATATTCAGATCATAGAATCATAGAACAACCAAGTTGGAAGAGACCCATCGGATCATCGCGTCCAACTGTATGATTTCCCCCAAATACTCATTATTTAAAGCATTTACTAATGTACTTTCAGTTTAATTCCTGGTATTTGGTTTGCTTCCAATACTAACACCAGGCTGCCTTCAAGTTTAATAGTAGAATTATGATTTAAATTATATTTTCACCAAAGCCGATTTGATGTTTTTTTTAAATGCTGAGGTTTTTTTACAACTGCTTTAAAAATGACCTTTTGACCAAAGAGAACATGCTAGAATAATTTTTGCATCAAATAGAATAAAATAATAGAATTCCATTAGGTTGGAAAAGACCTTTGAGATTATTGAGTCTGACCATATCTGTCCACTACTAAACCAGAACCCTGAGGACATCATCTACCCAGCTTTCAAACCCCTCCAGGGATGGGGACTCTACTACCTCCCTAGGCAGCCTCTGCCAGGTCCTGAGAACCCTTTCCATGAAGAATTTTTATCTGATGTCCAGCCTGAACCTGCCCTGGTGCCACTTGAGGCCATTTCCTCTCATCCTATCACTTGCCACTTGGGAGAAGAGCCCAGCACCCACCTCACTCCATCCTCCTTTCAGGCAGTTGCAGACAGTGATGAGGTCTCCCCTCAGCCTCCTTTTCTCCAAGCTAAACAACCCCAGTTCCCTCAGCTGCTCCTCATAACCCTTGTTCTCCAGCCCCTTCCCAGCTCCATTGCCCTTATCTCACTACAGCCCCTCAATATCTTTTATTTTGGGGCAAAACTTTATAATGTTTAAAAAAGAAAGATAAAAGAAACCCCTAAAAGAAACCTAGAATCTTTCAGTACATATATTTTTCCATGTTTTCAGCAAGAATTTTTAATTTGGCTGTGTTGAAACACCACATTCCTTACTCAAAAAGACTATTTTTTAAACAGTTTTTTTTTGATGTGTGACATAGCTGCTATTTTACGAGAAACCTGAAACATTTTGCTGGAAATTTTTACTGGAGAAAAAACAAAGTTCAGTTTTCAGACTCTCGCAGTCACACGCACAAATGGTATTTTTCATTCATTCCAGCTCTGGTCTTCGCTCTGGATCTCCCACTGAAAGCGAACAGCTTAGAGGCAAAACAAATTGGCTGAATTAACCATAGAATCATGAAATGGTTTGGGTCAGAAGGGATCTTAAAGACCATCCATTTCCAAACTCCTGTGAAGGTTTGGGATGTCTACCACTGGATCAGGCTGCTCAAAGCTTCATCCAACCTGTCCTTGAACCCCTCCAGGGATGGGGCAGCCACCACTGCTCTGGGCAACCTGTGCCACGGCTTCACCATCCTCATTGTGAGGAATTTCTTCCTAAGATCTCATCTCCATCTCTCCTTTTTCAGCCTCAGACAGTTCCACCTCAACCTTTCCCTGCATTCCCTGGCCAAGAGCCCCTCCTCAGCTTTCCTGGAGCTCCTTTCCCTACTGGAAGCTGCTCTAAGGTCTCCCCAGAGCCTTTACTTCTCCAGGCTGAACAACTCCAACTCTCTCATCCTGTAATAAAGAAATACAGGTAAATGCAGGAGGAAACATCCTCTATCACTCATCACATTCTACTAGAGATAGTCCATGTTAATCTTTAGTCTCTAACATCTTGAGAGCAGGGGATGTACATCCTATAATATCAATGAGGAAAACAAAGCTTGGGGAGTTAATAGAATCATAGAGCCATAGAATCACAGAGTAGTTTGGATTGAAAGGGTCCTCAAAGATCACCCAATTGCAACCCTTGTCATGGGCAGGGACACCTCCCACTGTATAAGGCTTCTCAAGACTCCATCCACCCTGGTCTCAAACACTTCCAGGAAAACATTTCTTCCTAAAATCTCATCCCAATCTCCCCTCTTTCAGCTCAAAGCTCTGTTAGTATGAATTACATCTGCAAGGCTCCTCAAGATTTAGTACCTGGTGGGTAGCCAAGTAATGCTATCATTGCAAACATTTCTGTCTGTTTATTTTTTGTTTGATTAAGGCCATTTATTTATTTACAAACCAATCAATAGATTTATAAATGTTTCATTGAAATAGGCCTCCCAGGGAGGTGGTTGATTCACCTTCCCTGGAGGTGTTTAAGGCACAACTGGATGAGGTCCTGAGGGACATGGTTTAGTGTTTGATAGGAATGGTTGGACTCGATGATCCGATGGGTCTCTTCCAACCTGGTTGTTCTATGATTCTATGATTCTACGTTAAGGCCAGATGGGATGACTATATTATAGCACAGATGCTGCTGCATCTTTTCTACAGCTTTGCTTATCATGGACTTCATAATAACATTAAAATAAAAGCTTGAGGCCATTCCCTCTTGTCCCTTCCAACCGAAACCATTCCATGATTCTATGAATGCCCATACTTATTAACCAACACCAATGTGACTTGCTAGAGAGGGTTAGATCTCTCAAACTTAGATGAATTAATCAAAATCTAGGCAGATAAGCAGCCAGATGGAGGCCAAGTATCCTTGAAGAAAGGGCTGCAGTGTAAACGTGCCCCTTATTCGTCACTGGAGAATCCACAGAGTTCACCCCCCCAGGCATAAATCCATTGAAAACTGAGCTATAGGACTGTGTGTTGCTTATAAATAACGACTCTTGTTACAGCAGTAATTTGAGCAGCGGGAAAGCGGAGGCACGCTATGACTGCACTTGTTCTCTACAGAGAAGCCATAAATCCACATTTTCTGCTCTGCGTAACAGCACAACACACAGCGAACGCAAGGAAGGGCTCTGGCTGTAAATCACGGCTGGCTTCCAGCTGCTGTTACTTTCATGACCTTTGCTGAGCAGTTTGTGCTGGGCTATGTGGAACAGAATTGCTCCCGGAGACTGGAGGTGTGAAGAATCAGTCCCTTCTTTGTAGAGGAGGCAGGAAAAAGGAATGATCTCCCCATCGTGTCATCAGAAGAAGCCCAGCTCCAGACCTGGGCTAGGAGCTTTGTTGTAGAAATGTGAATGTTATCTCATGACCCAATTTCGTTCACATAGAATCTCGTTCACATAGAATCATAGAATCTTGGAACAGTTTGGGTTGGAACAGACCTCAAAGTCCATCCAGTTCCACATTCCTGCAAAGGTCAGAGAAACCTTCCGCTGGACCAGGTTGCTCAAAACCCCATCCAACCTGGCCTTGAACACCTCCAGAGATGGGGCAGAAGTGAATTCTCTGGGCCAGGACCCTCACTATCCTCACAGTGAAGAATTTCTTCCTAAGATCTCACCTCCATCTCCCCTCTTTCAGCTCAAAACCATTCCCCCTCATCTTATCCCTGCACTCCCTGATCAAGAGCCCCTCTCCAGCTTTCCTTTATGACCCCCTTGTAACATCTGAGTGTTTACAGACAGTGGAAGTGCCTCAATGCCAAGGAGATGTCTACAGACATAGAGATAAGACTTACAGAGCAACCATATCTTTCTGGATTTAGAATCATAGAATCATAGAATCACCAGGTTGGAAGAGACCCATCGGATCATCGAGTCCAACCATTCCTATCAACCACTAAACCATGTCCCTCAGGACCTCATCCACCCGTCCCTTAAACACCTCCAGGGAAGGGGAATCAACCACCTCTCTGGGCAGCCTATTCCAATGACCAATGACACTTTCCGTGAAAAACCTCCTCCTAATGTCTAGCCTAAATCTCCCCTGGCAGAGCTTGAGGCCATTCCCTCTTGTCCTGTCCCCCGTCACTTGGGAGAAGAGCCCATCTCCCTCCTCTCTACAACCTCCTTTCAGTGACTTGCAGAGAGCTATGAGGTCTCCTCTCAGCCTTCCCTTCTCCAGGATAAACACCCCCAGCTCTCTCAGCCATTCCTCATAAGGCCTGCTCTCCAGCCCCTTCATCAGCTTCGTTGTTCTTCTCTGGACTCTCTCCAGAGCCTCAACATCCTTCTTGTGCTGAGGGACCCAGAACTGAACACAGGATTCAAGGAGAGGTCTCACCAGTGCGGAGTCCAGAGGGAGAATCACCTCCCTGGACATGCTGGTCACACCATTTCTGATCCAAGCCAAGATGCCATTGGCCTTCTTGGCCACCTGGGCACACTGCTGGCTCATGTTCAGTCGCTGTCGACCAACACCCCCAGGTCCCTCCCTTCTTGGCGGCTTTCTAGACAGACTTCTCCCAGTCTGTAGCTCTGCATTGGGTTGTTGTGCCCCAAGTGCAGGACCCGACATTTGGCCTTGTTAAACCTCATGCCATTAGACTCAGCCCAGTGGTCCAGTCTGTTTAGGTCCCTTTGCAGAGCCTCCCTACCCTCCAGCAGATCGACACTTCCACCCTGCTTAGTGTCGTCTGCAAACTTGCTAGGGGATTTGTAGCTGGAGGTCATGTTGAATGCCCTAGGGCATCTACAACAATGCTCAGCCCCTCTGTCTTGGGAATCAAGTCGTACTTGTTTTACTCTGAGATCTAAATTACACGTTCAGGCCATTTCTATTTATGCTTGCAACTGCCCTCAACTGTGTGGAACCAAATTGTTTGGTTATCTTTAAAATAATGTAAGGTTTTGGCCAAGAGGAAAGGGAAAATTTGTTCTCCTTACTAGAGACAGGCCAGGACATTGTGGTGTGGATGACCAGAAAGTGTGCTGAGGGTGGACATTAGGAAACATTTTCTAACAAGAAGGGGAAGAAGCAGTCAAGTGCCTTACTGGAGAGTGTGGGCAACTGCAGTGTTAAATCATAGAATCATAGAAGAGTCTGGGTTGGAAGGGGCATTAAAGACCATCTAATTCCGACCTCCTGCCATGGAAAGGGACACATCGCACTAGATCTGGTTGCCCAGAGCCCCATCCAGCCTGACCTTGAACGCCTCCAGGGATGGAGCAGCTACAACTTCCCTGGGAAACTTTTTCCAGCGTCTCACCACTCTCATTGTAAATAAATTCTTCCTTATGTCTAGAGGCAAAAAAAAAAACCAGAGGCGAAGAAAACCTCCAACCTTGCACATGGAGACTCCACTTAGGCTGTTCTTAGAAATGCTCTGCTGGCCCCTTTCAGCCTGAGAACTTCACCTGTCTTGTCCATGGCAACTTCAGGAGTCCACTTCCCAGTCGCTGCTGCAGCTCTTATGATGTCACATCGCCTGAGCTCTTCTCTCTGGTGACCAAGGACAAAGCCCAAGGGGATGGCAGGAAGATGTACCAGGGCAGGGCTAGTTTGGATGGGAACATCCATTCTTGAAAGGGCACAGGACATGATTTTCCTGAGGCTTTCAGGACCCTGGATGCTCCTCCATAATGCATGTATAACTCTACCTCCAAAAAAAAATCAAGGTAAAATATGGCCCAGGTAGGACACAGTTGACATCTAGAGCACTGCCAGAGGTGCTCCAGCAGTGGGGAATTCATCAGGTCAAAAAGCCAGAGGGAAAAATGCCATTAAAGAAAATAATCCTCCTTATCCAAGAGGGAGATACTTTGTGCGAAGCTGTGCAGCCAGCCCTGACAGTGAACTTGGCCGGAGAACGACATTCTCTTTAGATGGATGCATCAGTCACAGTTTTTGCCCATTCCTCAAGTTCCTTCTCCCTGCTAACCAGCGTCACTTCTGCCTTTTCTGGACTGAGTCGCAGCAGGTTCCTTCTCATCCAGCTCCCTGTGGTGACCTGGCCTGGGGAAAGCATGGGGATGGCTCTGTTTGGATTGTTGTTTTAAGCATTGTTTGTAGTTTACTCCTCTTGAGCACTTGTGTATTTTTGTTTCAGCCCACTCGCATGCAAACACACAGGCTGGGGCTCCATGCAGTCCCTCAACACCCCAGGGCTCTGCATCATTATCCCAAAACCGCAGGAGATAACTTTTATTTGAAAAGAAAACAGCCGTGTCAGGCTATTCCCCACTCCCCTGCCCCAGCCTGAAAGTCCCAATTCTGTGTCCCGAGTCTTTCCTGGAGAGCAGTTTTGCATACCGAAGCGCTCAAGGGTGCCAAAGGAATTTGGTTCCTAAGCTCCCAAGGAAATACTTTGAAATGAGGTGTGCATGTATCTCTCAATATTTCCACTGATAGCATTCTTCAAAAGGCTCTTCTTCTCTCAGCCCTGCAAGGGAATAAGAAACGTAGAATGGGTTGGGTGGGAAGGGACCTCAAAGTTCATCCAGTTCCACGGACTCTGCCTTGGGCAGGGACACCTCCCACTGCACCAGGCTGCTCCAAACCCCATCCAACCTGGCCTTGAACACCTCCAGGGATGGGGTGACTTCTCTAGGCAACCTGGGCCAGGGCCTCACTAGCCACACAGGAAAATATTTCTTCCTAAGATCTCATCTCAATTTCTCCTCTCACAGCTGAAAACTCTCCCCCCTTACCCTGTCCCTGCACTCCTTGATCAAGAGCCCCTCCCCAGCTTTTCTGGAGCCTCTTTCAGTATTAGAAGCTGTGCTACGGTCTCTCCAGAGCATTCTCGCCTCCAGGCTGAACAACCCCAACTGTCTGAGCCTGCCCTCAGATGGGAGGTGCTCCAACCCTCAAGTCATTTTCATGGCCTCTTCTGGACTCCAGAACTGGACACAGGACTCCAGGTGAGATCTCCCAAGAACAGAGGAAATACTACTCCCTTACAACCCACTGGAGACAGTTTGATTCCATCTCCCTTTGCTAGTTGGGCTGGAACTGGATAATCCTTAAGGTCCCTTCCAACTCAAACCATTCGTTGAATCTATGTTTGATATGTGTTTGAGCTCAGGTGCATCTTTGTCCCAGCTTTTGTCCCAGTTTGTCCCAGAGAGCAGCATTCCCTTTCCTGCAAAGTCTTGTGGAAAGAGATGTCAAAGTAATTACCGCTACCCTATTTTTACCACGAGAAAATGAGTCAGAGAGACATGCAGGGTGCTAAAGCCTTGCTAGAAGTGTGTGGAACAGCTAAAGGATGAATTCAAATTGCTCAAAGCTAACACAGTGTCATGACTGTAATGTAGTTCCCTCCACATCCTGTGTTCTGTGTCCTTTCTGGTCATAGGGCTTTGCTGGACAAGGAGCAGAGTAGGACTGTGGTCCTTTTTGTAGACCACACCACACACCAGTCCCAAAGAACCCTTCTTCCTGGCAGCCTCTGGATTTAGTAGCGATGGTCAATTCTCACTTAGAGCCCATTGCTCTCTACAACTACCTGAAAGGAGGTTGTAGAGAGGAGGGAGCTGGGCTCTTCTCCCAAATGACAGGGGACAGGACAAGAGGGAATGGCCTCAAGCTCCACCAGGGGAGATTTAGGCTAGAGATTAGGAGGAAGTTTTTCACGGAAAGGGTCATTGGGCATTGGAATAGGCTTCCCAGAGAGGTGGTTGATTCACCTTCCCTGGAGGTGTTTAAGGGACGGGTGGACGAGGTCCTGAGGGATATGGCTTATTGTTTGATAGGAATGGTTGGACTTGATGATCCGGTGGGTCTCTTCCAACCTGATGATTCTATGATTCTATGATTCTAAGGCATCTTGTAGGGAAGTAAGTCCTTCTGCAGCCTTTGGTGGGTAGATACTGAGATAATGGGATGTGGTGAAACTGTATATAGATATTCAGCAATATGTATATGCATTCGGTGTTGGTACCAACGGAGGAGGAAGGAGAAGGATTTCCAAGAGGAGGGTCATGAGATGAAACAGAGAGAAGAAAAAGTTGGATGTGCTCTCAGGAAAATATTTGTAAGTAAATACTTGTCGAGCTGTGGAATGGTCTCCCACTGGGAGTGGTGGAAGGATGGAAGCTCCTTGACTTGAGTCATTTCAAAGTGGACAGGACAAAGCCCTCGGGACTACTCAGTATGGAAAATCCTGCAATGTCTAAGGTCAACGGATGGACCAAATGACCTTCTGTAATGGGTCTTTTCCATCCCTGATTTCAGAGAGTCTCTGAGAACTGTTAAGACTTAGTGGGAACCATAAAAGCAACAACCCATGAATGTAGCTCACATACCAGGATGCTCATGTCATTGCTGGACCTTTGGTCCCTTTGGCGGAGCTAATAAATGGTCCTGGGATTCCCTCCAGCATCTTCCTTGGCTTTAAGAGTTTCAAATACAAATCCTAATCCAGAAATCTCTATTGTGCTAGAGCAGATCAAACCACAAAGCATGAAAAGAAACAGTAACAAGAACATCATAAATTGTTCTTACCTGTTCCATTTCATATCTGAATGCAGAAGAGTCTCCATCCCCACTTTCCTTACAGTTCAGTTTTGGACCCCTCACCATAAAAAAGGACCTTGAGGACCTGGAGAGTCCAGACAAGAGCAACAAAACTGCGGAAGGAGCTGGAGAGCAAGTCCTACGAGGATCAGCTGAGAGAATAGGGGTTGTTTAGCCTGGAGAAGAGGAGGCTGAGGGGAGACCTTCTTGGTCTCTACAACTACCCAAAAGGAGGTTTCAGAGAGGTGGGTGTTGGTCTCTTCTCCCATGTAACAAGCGATAGGACGAGAGGAAATGGCATCAAGCTATAACAAGGCAGGTTCAGATTGGACATCAGGAAAAATTTTTTCACAGAAAGGGTTCTCAGGCCCTGGCAGAGGCTGCCCAGGGAGGTGGTGGAGTCCTCATCCCTGGAGGTGTTGAAAACACAGGTAGATGAGGTGCTTGGGGACATGATTTAGTAGATGACAGGTATGGTTGAAGTTGATGCTCTTTAAGGTCTTTTCCATCCTAATGATTCTATGATTCTATGGAAATAGCTGAAGCCTCAGTGTTGGAAAAGTACTGTTCATGAGAGCATTTGTTTGCCCCTCTCATGAGGAAATCTATGAGTGAAATGATAAATGGATACAGATTTTGTTTTCCACTCCATCCACATAATGACAATTCCAGCAGTTACAAGACTCCTGTATAGCAGACAGAGACCTTCTACGAAGGGAGACTGGTCTGCTAAGATTAGAGGGTTGTTTTTTTTTTTCTGTTGTTGGCCACTTCATGTTAATATTTTCTCAGAATCATAGAATGGTTTGTGTTAGAAGGGACCTTGAATCCCATCCAGTTCCACATCCCCTGCTATGGGAAGGGATGACTCCCACTGGATCAGGGTGGTCGAAGTGCCATCCAACCTGACCTTCAGCATCTCCAGGTATCATGCAGCCATGACTTCTCTGAGCAACATGGGCCACTGTCTCACCATTCTTGCAGGAAGATGTTTCTTCCTAGGATCTGAGCTCATTTCCCCTCTTTCAGCTTCAAACCATTTCCCCTCACCCTGTCAATGCACTCTACGATCAAGAGTCCTTCCCCACTTCTTTCTTCCTGGTAGATAATTATATTGCTGGTGGCTGTTATGACATGAAAACCATCCTTGTGGCCTGTCTGTGCTGTATTTTCCTCTCCTGACATCCCAGTATGAAGATGCAGTTGTGTAGAGTAGTTGTATATAACTTAAGAGAGTAGCACCACGTCGGTGAGGAGTCCGAAGAGATGGAAAGTCTTCCAACCTAGAATCATAGAATCATAGAATCACCAGGTTGGAAGAGACCCATTGGATCATCGAGTCCAACCATTCCTATCAAACACTAAACCATGTCCCTCAGGACCTCGTCTACCCGTCCCTTAAACACCTCCACGGATGGTGACTCAACCCCCTCCCTGGGCATCCTATTCCAATGCCCAATGACCCTTTCTGTGAAAAATTTCCTCCTAATCTCTAGCCTAAACCTCCCCTGGCGAAGCTTGAGGCCATTCCCTCTTGTCCTGTCCCCTGTCCCTTGGGAGAAGAGCCCAGCTCCCTCCTCTCTACAACCTCCTTTCAGGTAGTTGTAGAGAGCAATGAGGTCTCCTCTCAACCTCCTCTTCTCTAGGCTAAGAGATGAAGCCACTACCAGAGAGATCATCCATTGCTCTCATTTCAGAGGAGTTAAGCCAAGGAGTATTGAACGGGTGGTATTTTAGGGTGGGAACACTCTAAGCGCAAATTAAGCTTTCCAGAAAGCGGTGTAAGTGATGCAATACAAACTCCTCTACCTGTACTAAATTTGTTTGCCAGAACAAATTTGAGAGTCTTTCTTTGGTAAGACACAATCCAAAATCACTGCCAGTTGTCCAAGTTCTCCAGAATCTCTCTTTTCTTAACTAAAAGTAGGTGTAAGTCTGTTTCCAGGCCAAATTCTGATTCACGTTCTGCCTACCCACACTTATTTTTACTGTAATTTTAACTGGACGCAGTTCTTCTGTTGGATACAATCATCCTCTTCCCTTCCTGTACTAAACTGATGCTTGGTTTTGGTTGAGAACTTTCCAGCTTGGAGGCAGCTGTATTTTAGAGTTGGGTAATGCAACCCTTGAATTCGGTGAATTTACTCTGTCTTCAAAAGCGATGGCTTGGAAAACACTGGGTGTAGAAAACTTGTAGAGTTAACATGCAGGACTAAGCAACTATCACCTCTGAAAAGGTCTATTAATCTTTCTCGTCTTTATGGGTAACACCCCAAAGAGGCAAAACTCATTTGAATTTCTGTCAAGAAATTAAATGAGGGAAAAGAGGCTTCTGCGATTCTAACAACTCATCGTTCCTTAAATTGTGCGCTGGCGCTAAAGAGCTGAGGTTCCAGAAGCTGAGCTCAATTGATGGTGACAGACAAAAATGTAAGGAACAGACTCTGCTCAGTGGGAATTTTGGTTTTGAAAGAGTAAGCGCCGATGAGGAAGAGCCTTTTGATAGGATAGAGTGGGCAGGTGGAAGCAGTGACTCACAGGGGATCAGGGATGTGAAGAAAAGGAGGAGGAAAGACTCAGTCATGCTCCATTGGGTTGTGTTCCAGTCTTGGACCTCCGCAGAGAGATTTTTGCAAGTCATCTGGAGCCACATCTCTCAGTTGCTTGACATTAACAAATAGGATCAAAAGCAGTCGCTGTCGGAAACTCTAAGAAGTTCTAGGACTCGAGTTCCTCCTTTTAAATAGGATGAACTGAGAAGCACTCCTAATTCTTTCCTTCTTTTCCACCACCTCCTTGACATCTTCTTTTATTTAACCATAGTATCAAGTGAGGGGTTCGTTGAGCCTTAGGCTCATTAGGAGAAACCAAACCTCTTGGAGTGTGCCTGAACCTGCAACAGGCTGGGGATGATGACAGAAGCTGCCACCAGATTGCTGAGCAGCTTTTAGTAAGAAAGAGAAGGCTGGCTTGCTGCGACGAAAGAAATCGCAAGCTAATGAGGAGGAAACAGTGGTTTGTATCAGGCAAGGGTATTTTTTGCTAAGTAAACCCCAAGAATGTTCACTGATACAAGGTGGAGTTTTGCCCCTGGAGAAGCAGTAGGACAATAATTGTAATTACCTGTCTTCTATGATATCTCCTAGGGCAGACTACAGGTCTTTGTGGCCCTGTAGTGTGCATATTTGGGGCACAACAACCCTATGCAGAGCTACAGACTGGGAGAAGTCTGTCTAGAAAGCTGCCAGGAGGAGAGGGATCTGGGGATGTTGGTCGACAGCAACTGAACATGAGCCAACAGTGTGCCCAGGTGGCCAAGAAGGCCAATGGTATCCTGGCTTGGATCAGAAATGGTGTGACCAGCAGGGCCAGGGAGGTTCTTCTCACTCTGTACTCAGCACTGGGGAGACCAAACCTTGAATCCTGTGTTCAGTTGTGGATCCCTCAGCACAAGAAGGATGTTGAGGCTCTGGAGCAAGTCCAGAGAAGAGCCATGAAGCTGGTGAAGGAGCTGGAGAACAGGCCCTATGAGGAACGGTTGAGAGAGCTGGGGGTGTTTAGCCTAGATAAGAGGAGGCTGAGAGGAGACCTCCTTGCTCTCTGCAAGTCCCTGAAAGGAGGTTGTGGAGAGGAGGGACCTGGGCTCTTCTCCCAAGGGACAGGGGACAGGATGAGAGGGAATGGCCTTAAGCTCCGCCAGGGGAAATTTAGGCTAGAGATTAGGAGGAAGTTTTTCCCGGAAAGGGTCATTGGGCATTGGAATAGGCTGCCCAGGGAGGGGGTTGATTCACCTCCCCTAGAGGTGTTTAAGGCACGGGTGGACGAGGTCCTGAGGGACATGGTTTAGTGTTTGATAGGAATGGTTGGACTTGATGATTCGATGGGTCTGTGGGTCTATGGATATTCGATGACTCCAGTTGTCAAAGGCTGATCTAGGGATGTGAAGACACCCAACACAGTGATAGCTTCAGTCCCATCAAGGTAAGAATCAAGGAACCGGCTTCTTTCTTTCATTCCCCTGCATGGAGAACTGGCAGCACCTCCTCTTCCTTTGCCTTCACTCTCTGCTAACTCAGCAGAATGGATAATCCCCTTGAAATTATCACCTCCCTGGTAGGTCATAACTGCTCCATTTTGAGGGGATTATCGCAGTGGTGCCTGATTACTGCACATAAGAGGGGAAAACATTTGCTGTTAGGGGATGTGAATGTTGGTTCACATGCATGAATCACAGAATCAAAGAAGACCATTGAGATCATTGAGACTAACTGTACCTGCCCAGTACTGAACCAGATCCCTGAGCACGTCACGTACACAGCTTTGAAACCCCTCTGGGGATGGAGTCTCTACCACCTCCCTGGGCTGCCCTTACCAGGGCCTCAGAACTCTTTTGATGAAGAAATTTTTCCTAATGTCCAATCTGAACCTGCCCTGGTTCAACTTGAGGCCATGTCCTCTCATCCTATCACCTGTCAGCTGGGAGAAGAGACCAACACCCACCTCACCACAACCACCTTTCAGGCAGTTGTAGACAGTGATGAGGTCTCCCCTCAGCCTCGTTTTCTCCAGGCTAAACAACCTCAGGCCCCTCAGATACTCCTTGTAACCCTTGTTCTCCAACACCTTCCTCAGCTCTGTTCCCTTCTCTGGATGTGCTCCAACCCTTCAATGTCCTTCTTGGATTGAGGGGCCCAGAAGTGAACCCCGGATTCAAGATTTGGCCTCACTGGAAGCAGTTCACCACTTCCACTCCATCAGAGTTGACATTTCATTGTCTCTGACTTCAACAGAAATGGGCTCCAGCTTTTCTATTTTTATTTTTCACATGGTCTTCCTTGTTTGCAGTGCTTTAATCGAGTCAAACCAAAATAAACCTTCTCCTCATCAGAACTCCGAAAGCCCCTCTGAAAGGAGGAAGCAGTTGGAGTCTGCAGACATATCAGTGAAAGAATGAAGGTCATACTTTGCATAATATATTTATCTTGGAAAACGTCATTTTATTCAGGCTATCCAAGAATTCAAGTGCTGAAACTAACACTAAGTCAACAGCACTTATAGTAATGAAATAAATTCTTTATAACAATCCAGCAGAAGGAGTTGACAAGGGTTTTGAATGGCTTGTTTTGATTAAAATTCTTTCATTCTTGCAAACCAGCATTGTCTGTGTTTCTTGGATGTGGCCAACATAGAGACACCATGCAAAGTCTAAGCTGGAGTTTATTTAGTCTGCCTGCCTGCAGCAAAGAAAAATAAAATGCTTAATAAAAGATTTCCTTCTGTGGGAGACCCTGCAATTTGCAGATTGTAAGATAAGGGGGATGTTTAGAGGAAGGTAGAATCATAGGATGGTTTGGGTTAGAAGGCACCTCAATGCCCATCCAATTCGAAACCCCCAGCAAGGGGCAGGGACAATTCCCACTGGATCAGGGGCTCCCAGCCCCATCCGACCTGGCCTTGAACCCCTCCAGGGACGGGGCAGACACCACTTCTATGGGCAACCTGAGCCAGGGCCTCCCTACCCTCAGCATGAGGAATTTATTCCTAATTTCTAAACTAAATTTCCCCCCTTCTGATTTAGAGCCATTCCCCCTTGTCCTATCACTCCAGACCCTTCTAAAATGTCCCTCCCCGGCTTTCCTGGAGCCCCTTCATGCACTGGAAGCTGCTCCAAGATCTCCTCAGAGTCTTCTTTTCTCCAGGCTAAACAACCCCAACTTTATCAACCCTCACATCATCTCCATGACCTCCTCTGGACTTGTTCCAACTATTCCATCTCCTTCTTCTGTTGGGGATTCCAGAACTGGACACAGGACAGCAGGTAGGGGAATCCCCTCCCTTTCCCTGCTGGACACACATCTTTAAACGCAGCCCAGGATATGTTTGGCCTTCAGGGCCATAATTCTCCATCTAAACAGAGATGGCATTCCCAGTAGAAGTTCATAGGAATATATCTTCAGCAGTCGGTTAACCACAGACCTGAGTGAGAGCCTCCAGAACTGAAAGTTTAAACTGTTCTTAATTGGACTGTAAAGCTCAAATGAAAATATTTTTTATGCTCAGGCTTCTTTAATCTAAACATGATTTAAGTTCATCTGTACTATTTACCTACTGCCAGTAGTATATCAAACCTTGATTTCATGACTTTTCAGATGTATTTTCTCTAAGCATTTGAAGCTCAGTTTCCAGTGGCCCTAAACTGCTGAAGTTGAGTTACAGCTACACCATCCTCCCGAGAAGACAAATATAGCTTCTACAGCTGATAATTTTTAATTTTACCTGGAGATATGTTTCATCACAGAATCATTTGGTTGGAAAAGATCTTGGGCAGGGACATCTCCCACTGGATCAGGGTGCTCCAAGCCCCATTCAACCTGGCCTTGAACCACATCAGGGATGGGGCAGCCACCACTTCTTTGGGAAACCTGGACCGGGGCCTCCCAATCATCACAGGAAAATATTTCTTCCTAAGATCTCATCTCAATCTCCCCTCTTTCAGCTCAAAATTGTTCCCCTCCCCCTATCCTTGCCCTCTCTGATCAAGAACCCCTTCTCATCTTTCCTGGAGCCCCTTCCCCTACCAGAAGTGATTCTAAGGTTTCCCCAGAGCCCTCTTGTCTCCAGACTGGACAACCCCAGCTCTACTTTGTCATCTTTCTTTTTTTTTTTTTTTTTTTTTTTTGGCAGTGAGAGAAAAGAAGACCTAATACTTTTCTTTCACAGATGCAAGAGGATAGAACCTGTCAAAACTTTGCGGCAGTCCTATACCAGAGCCAAGACAACACAAGTCACTTGCAACTCACACTCCCGTTTTGACCATAAAACCATGATGCCTTTTCTTCCTTTTGCTCCAAACGCACAAGCTGTCAATGCCTCATAAAGTTAAGATTTGCATCCCATTTAAGCTTCCAAGGGCTGTCCTGTCAAAATCTTCGGAACTTTAAAATGGGAGAAAGTGGTCTTCATGTCTCAGCAGAACTTGGATGAATTGCAACCCAAAAGCTCAAGCCCTGCTGATCACTGAAGTCCCTACAGTGCTTTGATATGGTCTGCAATTCTTCTTTAATAACCACAGAGATGCTTTTATTTTCTCTAGATCCCTCTTCTGTTCTCTATGTTTCACCAGGGAAGCAATTCAGCTTCTGCGTCCTCTCTTCAAATCCACTGTGCTATTGATGTGGATTTGTTGGATGGGGTGTGCTTCCCAGACAATCCCACTCGGTTGGTTTCCAGAACTGGATTAGCCATTCATACTCTTCCCTTCTTTTTTTTCTTTTTTCTTTTTTTTTTTTTTTCATCTTCTACCTTCTTTAAGAACAGCATTTGTGCAGCCTTACATAGAATCATAGGATGGTTTGGCTTGGAAAGGACCTCCAAGTCCATCCAGTTAAAAACCCCAGATCTTTCCACCTCCCATTGGATCAGGGTGCTCCAAGCCCCATCCAACCTGGACTTGAACACCTCCAGGGATGGGGCAGCCACCACTGCACTGGGCAACCTGGGCCAGGTCCTCAAAACCTTCTCAGGGGCACATTTCTCCCTAAGATCTCATCTTGATCTCCCTTCTTTCACTTCAAAACCACTCCCTTTCATTCTGTCCCTGCAATTCCTGATCATGACTCTCTGCAACTACCTGAGAGGAGGTTGTAGAGAGGAGGGAGCTGGGCTCTTCTCCCAAGGGACAGGGGACAGGACAAGAGGGAATGGTCTCAAGCTCTACCAGAGGAGATTTAGGCTAGAGATTAGGAGGAAATTTTTCATGGAAAGGGTCATTGGGCATTGGAAGAGGCTGCCCAGGGAGGTGGTGGATTCACCTTCCCTGGAGGTGTTTAATAGACGGGTGGATGAGGTCCTGAGGGACATGGTTTAGTGTTTGATAGGAGTGGTTGGACTCTATGATACGATGAGTCTCTTCCAACCTGGTTGTTGTATGATTCTATGAGTCTATGAGCCCCTTCCCAGGCTTCCTGTAGCCCCTTTCCATACTGGAAGGTTCTCTCTCTCTCTAAAAAGGGGCATGAGGAGTTAATGTTTCTGTGTTACCTCATCTCGGGGTCAAATTACGCTCTCTGAGCCTGGATTGAGCACATATAATCCACAAGTGGTCTTCTTGTGCCAGACTCTGCGGGTATAAATGGTTATAACCCCTATCTATTTTCAGATTTGGTACAACACCATAATAATGGCTTTCACTGAATCTACACCAATTTGCACCAGTTGAGGTTCCAGCTTACTGACTTCAGTGCAACCACTCCTGGAATATGGGATGATGCCATGTTTGGATTGGTTGCTTACCCTAGTCCTGGAGAAAGAGTTATGTTCTTAAAGCCACGACGTTAAAATGTCACCTTCTAATACAATACGGTTCCCTTGACAGCTGTAGGTTCCAACAGCTTACGTTGTGGAGAAAGCACATTTTTATTCTCCTTGAAATTCTGGAGTTTATCCAGGTAGGAGAACCTCAGGTCTCCAAGCTAAACTGAGAGATCAGCACAGGAAGGACCAGTATGGGAAGGACACGGATCGGTTGGAACAAGCTCAGAGGAGACCACAAAGATTTTTCACGGAAAGGGTTATTGGGCATTGGAATAGGCTGCCCAGGGAGGTGGTTGATTCACCTTCCCTGGAGGTTTAAGGCACGGGTGGATGAGGTCCTGAGGGACATGGTTTAGTGTTTAATAGGAATGGTTGGACTCGATGATCCGATGGGTCTCTTCCAACCTGGTGATTCTATGATTCTATGAAAGATGCTCAGAGGGCTGGAGCACCTCCTGTACAAGGACAGGGTGAGAGAGTTGAGGCTCTTCAGCCTGGAGAAGAGAAGGCTCCAGGGAGAACTTTGAGCAGCTTCTAGTATGAAAAAGGGCTCTAGGAGAGCTGGGGAGAGGCTTTTGATCAGGGATGGGGAGAATGGCTTTCATCTGAAAGAGGGGAGATTGAGATGAGATCTTAGGAAGAAATGTTTTCCTGTGATGACTGAGAGGCCCTGGTCCAGGTTTTCCAGAGAAGTGGTGGCTGCCCCATCCCTGAAGGTGTTCAAAGTCAGGCTGGATGGCTCTTGGAGCCCCTGATCCAGTGGGAGGTGTGCCTGCCCTTGGCAAGGGGCCTGAAACCGGTTGGGCTTTGAGATCCCTTGCAATCAAATCGTTCTATGATTCTCTGATTCTGTGATCAAATTCTGAGCAAATTATCTTGATGACCACACAAACTCCATGAGCAAAACCTCATTCTTAGCCCCCAGGGTGAGTTCCACACTGATGAGTGATCAAGGAAAACTAGAAATAAATCATCTCTCTGTTTCTGAAGGGAACGAAACTTTCAAGGGCTGCTGCACCCCTCTGTATTCTTCCACTTTTAGAAGCGCCTGAGTTTTATGTGGAGCCAGAGTGAGAAATGGCCGAGGCCAACCTGGGGTAGGAAGATCGTGTCTTGTTCTTGCATTTTCAAGCCAGGGCACAGAGCTGGATCAGTGGTTAAAACAAACACAGGCTTCTGTAGTAGGAAAGAATGACGGAGCACAACGTTTAGTGAAGTACAAACTGTTGTACTCAAGTGTTGCTTGGACCACAGAGCCCAGGGATCCAGCGCAGAGCATTAAAGCCGGGGGAAAACCAGAGGAAATTAATGAGTGAATAATGGATTCCAAATGTTGCAGTTCAAAGTTAAGTCCCAATAATACAGCTCACTTTAGGGTACACCGAGCTCCAAAACAGATTGTTTTTCAAGGCAGAGTTGCGGCAAGGAGGATTCTGGGTAATACTATCTGAATTCCCAGGAAGGTAATAAGGGGAAGATTTAGCTACACCAAACACGGCTCCGAGTCTGTTTGCTTCCATGCGTGGAGGAACAATCATGGAGAGCTCTTCCCAAGGCTTCACGCTCCATGTTGACTGTTAATCCTGGTGGCAGGTGGCTGCCTGCCATCTGGAACATCTCTACCCATTAAGATTCTCCCAGAAAGAAAGAAAATAGCTTACTTAGTAGCTGGGCCAGGTTTTCAGGAGAGCTTCTGTACAGCAGCCCCGGGTCAGGGCTCATGGTTAGATGGGTTGGCTCAGACCGTTGGTTCAGCATATGGGACTACTCATTCCCCTCTTCCAAGGAAGATGATACAGCAAGTCTACCTAGACATTTCTTCTCCCACATCCTCAGTTCACCTCCTTGTTGTATTTGTCATGACGTTATCAGAAGAACCAAGGCTGTCTTCAGTCAGAGTTTGAACACAGAATCAACAGAATCGTAGAATCATCTATCCCCAGCAGATAAATTCCAGAAACTTTCAACATCACCTGCTCAGTGTGACTGTACAACATTGAGTGTAGAGGAATTCCAATCATAGAATCATAGAGCACTAATTTCCTGCACTTGGGGCACAACAACCCTATGCAGAGCTACAGACTGGGAAAAGTCTGTCTAGAAAGCTACCAGGAGGAGAGGGATCTGGGGAGGTCAGTCGACAGCCGACTGACCATGAGCCAGCAGTGTGCCCAGGTGGCCAAGAAGGCCAATGACATCCTGGCTTGGATCAGAAATGGTGTGACTAGCAGGTCCAGGGAGGTTCTTCTCCCTCTGGACTCAGCACAGGTGAGACCGCTCCTCAAATCCTGTGTTCAGTTCTGGGCCCCTCAGCACAAGAAGGATGTTGAGGCTCTGGAGTGAGTCCAGAGAAGAGCAGCAAAGCTTGTGAAGGGTTTGGAGGACAGGCCTTATTAGGAACGCCTGAGAGAGCTGGGGATGTTTATCCTGGAGAAGAGGAGGCTGAGAGGAGACCTCATTGCTCTCTACAACTCCCTGAGAGGAGGTTGTAGAGAGGAGGGAGCTGGGCTCTTCTCCTAAGTGACAGGGGACAGGACAAGAGGGAATGGCCTCAAGCTCTGCCAGGGGAGATTTAGGCTAGAGATTAGGAGGAAGTTTTTCATGGAAAGGGTCATTGGGCATTGGAATAGTCTGCCCAGGGAGGTGGTTGATTCGCCTTCCCTGGAGGTGTTTATGGGACGGGTGGACGAGGTCCTGAGGGACATGGTTTAGTGTTTGATAGGAATGGTTGGACTCGAAGACTTGATGGGTCTCTTCCAACCTGGTGATTCTATGATTCTATGATTCTAATTTGGAAAAGACCTTTGAGACCATTGAGTCCAACCATACCTGTCCACTGCTAAACCACATCCCTAAGCTCTTCATCTGCTCATATTTTAAATCCCTCCAGGGATGGGGACTCCACCACCTCCCTGGGCAGCCTCTGCCAGGGCTTCAGAACCCTTTCCATGAAGATGTTTTTTCTGATGTCCAGTCTGAGTCTGCCCTGACACGACTTGAAATCATTTCCTCTCATCCTATCACCTATTGCCTGGGAGATGAGCCCAGCATCCAGCTCTCTACAACCTCCTTTCAGACAGTTGTAGACAGTGATAAGGTTTCCCCTCAGCGTCCTCTTCTCCAAGCTAAACAACCCCAGTTGCCTAAGCTTCTATGATTCTCCTCGTAAGTCTTGTTGTCCAGTCCTCTCACCAACTTCCTACCAGTCACATCCTACCAATCCCGTAATTATGATGCCTTCACCTTTCCGACATGGCCAGTTCTTAGCCAATGGCAGTAGTGCTAAAAGTCATCAGTGTTTACTGTTTGGTTTAATTCCAATTCTTCCTTGAATCTAAGCATAAAACAAAATCTTGGAGGCAATTCAGTGACAGCTTCAATTGGGAACGACCCTGTTTTTAAAATTAGATGAAGAAATCCCCAAGGAAGCGTCAAAGATGGTGGAGTTACACATTTGGATGTGAAGTCAGGAGAAAAGAAAGCAAAACCTTCAAACATGCGATTCTTTGCTCCTGTCACTGTAGAAGAAAGGCAACGCGAAGGAGATCTAGTGTTTTGTCTAGGTCCCTCAGCTGCTCCTCATAACCCTTTTTCTCCGGCCCCTTCCCCAGCTTCGTCAACTACACTTTAGTGACGATAACCTCAACAAAGGAGAGTGCCAGATGGAAAAAGAAAATATGCCAGCTTCCCCCTACAAGGTCTAAGCTATATTTGTGCTGCCTGGACAGAGCTCTACTTCCTCGCACCATTCTTTTATATCCGGTTGACGGATATTTTTCCATCGAGTGGTAATGCTAATCTTGGCAGAGACTGAGAGCAAATATAGAAGCTTCGATGCGTGCCCGGAGATTTCCAAGCCATCGGGAAAGATGCCTAAGAACGACTCAAGAGCAGCATGAGGAAATATAAAAGAGTTGGAGAACTGGAGAGAGCTTGTTTCACATCCACAAATCCCCCGGTGCCAATAGGTTTTAGAAGGTGAGGGGAACCCTGCCATCTCCAGTGATAGGTTACTGCGGCATTGGCTGCCAAGACACACGTTGGCAAGGTTCCTCGTCAATTATTGTCTTATTTCTTTTTACTTCTGCTTCTGCTATGGATATCTGGCCTCAGTCGTTACAGTATCAAGCACCCCACTGCCTTTAATATATTTATCTTTACCACATCCTCTAAGGCAGGCAAGTGTGTTGATCCTCAGATTACAGAAGCAGAAAAGCACTAGAGAGGCCCAGGCTCACAAAAGGACTTAGACACTTAGGTTTCATTTAAGATAGACTCCAGAACCCTGAAGAAACAGTTCATAAAACCCCCATCTACCTATGTAAAGCACATTCATACGTGTGTTACTTTTGGATACGCAACTTTAACTGGTTTCTACCATTGTGACTTGCCAGAGTAGCCACCACATCACCACTTTGGTGAGGCCAAACCTCGAATCCTGGCTTTGGTTTTGGGACCCTCACTCCGAGAAGGACATTGAGGGGATGCAGCATGTCCAGGGAAGGGGAATGGTGCTGGGGAAGGGGCTGGACAACACGGGTTATGAGAGGCAGCTGAGGGACCTGGGGTTGTTTAGCCTAGAGAAAATGATGCTGAAGGGAGACCTCATCACCGTCTACAACTGCCTGAAAGGAGGTTGGAGTAAGGTCAGTGTTGGTCTCTTCTCCCCAGTGACAAGCGATAGGACAAGAGGAAATGGCCTGAAGTGGCACCAGGGCAGGTTCAGGCTGGACATCAGGAAACATTTCTTCATGGAAAGGGTTCTCAGGCCCTGGCAGAGGATGCCTAGGGAGGTGGTGGAGTCCCCATCCCTGGAGGGATTTAAAAGATGAGTAGATGAAGAGCTTAGGGATGTGGTTTAGTATTGGACAGGGATGGTTGGACTCAAAAGATCCCAAAGGTCTTTTCCAACCTAAAGAAATTGTGTGAACCACAGCTTCAGTCCACATCCCCTTCTGCTCCAGTTTATGCCTGGGGAGATCCCACCAGGGAATCACTGTCCTGCATTGCAAGACTGGTGCTCAGATGCCACCTGAACTTCTTAACCCTGCTCCAAACTCTATTTCTAAACTTATCCCACGATAAGTTTACAAATTCAGACTTTAGTGAAAGAAATACCTAAAAAGTAGCGAATATGAGACATTAGTAAAGACAATGACACTGTTTTCTACCACATTCTCCTGAAGAAAGTGGCTGTTCATGGTTTGGACATTAAGAAGAAATTCTTCACTCTGGGTGAAGGTGGGGAGGGCCTGGCCCAGGTGGCCCAGGTAAATTGTGGCTGCCCCATCCCTAGAGGTGTCCAAGACCAGGTTGGATGGAACCTTGAGCAGCCTGATCCAGCGGCAGATGAACCTACCCATGGCAGAGGGGCTAGAGCTGGATGGGCTTTAAGGTCCCTTCCAATCCAAACCATTCTATGATTCTAAGACTGCTGAGCTCCAGCAAAAATTCCTGACTTGTATAATCACTTTGTGTATCTGAAAATTTCCCCCCTGTGGTTTTATTTGAATCTCACATTCCTTTCTCCTGCTCCTTAACAAAAAAAAGGAAGTTCTTTAGGACTTTGACCCACATAGGGTGGTGTTACCGTGGTAGCAGGAGGGTTATCTGTTGGTCTGGGCCAGCATCCAAGTGACTGACAGCGTAAAACAGCACAGTTTCAGTCGATAACCCTGCAGAAGAAATGGGGTTGCACATTTATTAAGCTCTTGGTAGCTAGTGAGGACAGCTTTTTCCAGAGACCTGCCTGCTCATATTAACAGCCAAGGTTGAGAATTGGTCTGCCTGATCCAGCTACTTTGGGAAGGAGAAAGGCTGCCTTGCCCGAGGATAAACCTCACAGGTACTTCCACAATGCCTCAGTGGCTGGGCTTTCAATCTTCATAGAATCATTTGGATTGGAAGGGACCTCAAAGCCCATCTTTTTCCATCCACCTGACATGAGCAGGGACACCTCCCACTGGATCAGGCTGCTCCAAGCCCCATCCAGCCTGGTCTTGAACCCCTCCAGGGATGGGGCAGCCACGACTTCTCTGTGCAACCTGGGACAGGGCCTCCTGGCCCTTGCAGTAAAGAATTTCTTTCTAATGCCTATTCTAAATCTCCTACCTCAGCTTAAAACCCTTACTTCTTGTCCATTACAGATTATCCAGTCCACACCCTCTGCAGAAAGAGGGACATCTTTTGTGTTTGATAGGAGTGGTTGGACTCGATGATCCGGTGGGTCTCTTCCAACCTGGTGATTCTATGATTCTATCTTTAACCAGGCTACCCAGGGCAGTGTTGGCATCTACTGCCCTAGAGGGGTCAAAAAATTGTGTAGATGTGACACTTTGGGACGTGGTTTAGTATGCACTGTGGGGTTAGTCTGATGGTTGGATGGGATGAGCTCAGAGATCTTTTCCAACCCTAATGATTCTGCGTTTCTATGATTCTAGATCAGGTTGCTCACAGCCCCATCCAACCTGACATTGAATTAGCAGGGATGGGGTTGTTCAACCTGGAGAAGAGAAGGCTCTTACAGAGACTTTCCAGTACCTGAAGGAGCTACAGGAAAGCTGGGGAGGCACTTTTTACAGAGGATTTTAGTGACAGGGCTAGGGGCAATGGGTATAAACTGGTGAGGGGCAGGGTTACAGTAGATATAAGGAGGAATTTCTTCACCGTGAGAGTGGTGAGGTGCTGGAACACGTTGTTCAGGGAAGTGGTGGCTGCCCCATTCCTGGAGGTGCTCAAGGCCAAGTTGGATGGGGCTTGGGCAGCCTGATCTAGTGGGAGTTGTCCCTACTCAGGGCAGGGGGTTGGAATTGGATGGTCTTTAAGGTCCCTTCCAACCCAAACTATTTTTTGATTCCATGATTCTATGCTTCTATGATCACTGATAAATAAGAAAAGCAAGTGTAGGACAGATTCATTGCAGAAGGGATCTCTAGAGGCATGTACAGAGACAGGATCCTCTCAGAACAGCTTCAATCCAAATGAGGACAAATCATATTTGACATGGTCCAGAGTCACAGGAAAAGGGCAATGACATCCTGGCAGTGGTTGCTTGCGGAGTCTGTGCTACCAAGGGGTATTCAGTACTCAGATCTGTTTGAGCTCACAGAATCACCAGGTTGGAAAAGACTCACTGGATCATCGAGTCCAACCATTCCCATCAATCACTAATCCATGTCCCTCAGCACCTCATCCACCCGTCCCTTAAACCCCTCCAGGGAAGGTGACTCCAACCCCCTAATCTCCACTGATGTTGTGGCATGAACTGTGCAGCCATGAGAGAGCCTCTGAGCACTGTTCACAAAATGGTTTGGGTTGGAAGGGAACTTAATACTCAACCAGTTGCAACCACCCCTTCCATGGGCAGGGACACTTCCCACTGGATCAGGTTGCTCCAAGCTCCATCCAAGCTGGCCTTGAACCCTTCCAGGGATGAAACAGCTGCCACTTCTCTGGGCAGCCTGGGCCAGGGCCTCCCCCTCCTCATCCTGAAGGATTTCTTCCTAATGTCTCGTCTAAATCTTCCCCCTTCCCATTTAAAGCCATTCCCGCTCATCCTATCACTCGATGCTCTTGTACAAAGCCCCTCTCCAGCTTTCCTGGAGCCCCTTCAGTTACTAGAAGCTGCTCTAAGGTCTCCCCAGAGCCTTCTCTTCTCCAGGCTGAACAACCCCAACTCTCTCAGCCTGTCTTCATGGCAGAGGTGTTCCAGTCTTTGGATCATCTTTGTTGCCCTCCTCTGGACTTATTCCAACAGTTCCATCTCCTTCTTGTGTTGGGGATTCCAGAACTGGATACAGGACTGCAGGTGGGATCTCATGAGAGCAGAGAAGAGGGGAAGAATCATCTCCCTCACCCTGATGGCTGCGCTGCTTTTGATGCAGTCCAGGATACAAGTGTGCTTGGAGAAAGCTGGATTTTTTTTTTAGTAAGAACTGCCAGAATTTGATGTTCTAATGCTAAAAAGAAATATTTAAAAAGTAAGTTCTGGATATTCAAATGCCTTATTTTTAGAGTCAAGAGAGAAAAATGGTTTGGGGTTTATTTTTTTTAAATTATCTATTTCTGTTTAAAAAAAAAAAAGAAGGGAGGGATGGGACTGATGTCTCGTTTCTGCCAAAAAAATGAAATTCATTTGTCCTTCATTGTTTCCAGAGTCCTTTGCCATTTCAAGAGGTTCTCACACCCACACAGGAGTTGCTTCTACAGCCAGGCAGTGGAGTCTTTCTGTGTGACCTCTCGGCCGCTGTTGATTTATGAATTATTATTATTAATAGCACGCAGAAAAATTCCAAACCTTCAGGACTTTCCCTTCTTACTCTTTCAGTGTGAATCCAAGAGTCTCCACGGAGCTTCCCTCATGTGTTGCAAGAAGTCCAAGAACTTTTCCATGCTTAATAAGGAGAGTAGCTTTAGGGAGGAATGACAAAGTGTGTGCCTCTCGCTTATCCCTATTTGTTTTTGATTTATAAGCTGCTGTTCCCATGGGTAGAGGTCGTGAATGAGGATCAGATCAAAAGACCAGTGATGTGATCGCCTTTCATTCTGAGGTGAGCAAGCAGTCTAGACGTAAATCCACTCCTGGATGACAAACAGTTGCAAGTTCAAGACTGAGCAGATCTTGAATTTCAGATAGTCCAAACAGAGGCATCTTGCTTTCTAAATTCATCCCAGACCCAAGTTTGGATCATCTCTCTTTGCTTGCTCCGAATAAGCGGTTCCCTTAAAAGATAAACAGTCTGAACTTTTTGACTGTCCTCAAGCTGGCATTTGAGAAGAATGAATGTTGTCAGCCAGACAAACATCTCTTGATGAAACTAACAGGTGTCCCCAGCAACCATGAAAAATCTGGATGGAAAAAGACAGAAAGTGTTAGCAGATCTTAAAGCACTAGACACGATGGCCACGTAGATTGGGTTGTTTACATTAGCAGCTGGAGAAGGGACTGTCCTTAAAGAGAAAGTATAGAAACACAGAAGCATAGAATGGTTTGGGTTGGAAGACACCTTAAAGCCCCTCCAGTTCCATGTGGGACACCTCCAATTGGATAAGGATGCCAAAAGCCTCATCCTTTCCTTTAACCCCTTTCAGTACTGGTAGGCTGCTCTGAGGTCCGCCCAGAGACTTCTCCAGGCTTTATAGCCCCTATTCGCTAAGCTTCTTCTCAGATGGGAGGTGCTACAACCCTCATATCATCTCTGTGGCTTCCTCTGGACTCACTCCAGAGGATGTGATCACTGGATGCAGGACTCCAGATGGGGTCTCACCAGAGCAGAATCCCCTTTCTCGACATGCTGGTCCCACTTATTTTCATAGAATCATAGAATCATAGAACAACCAGGTTGGAAGAGACCCATCGGATCATCGAGTCCAACCATTCTCATCAAACACTAAACCATATCCCTCAGGACCTCATCTACCTATTTTGATGCATCTCAGGACATAGGTGGCTTTCTTGGCTGCAAGTACATATTTCCATCCCAAAGAAGCCAAAGAATAGATATGGGAAGATGTTTTGTATTTATTTATCCTGTTGTTTGTTTTCAGTTGTGCAGACCCAGGGGAGGCATAAACCAAATTACCTTGGTCCTTTTCCCCTTGCTTGGCTTCACTTCCTCCACTCCTGTGTAAAAGGAACCAAAATGAGCACAGAAACATCAGCTTCTCTCCCCATTCCCTCACTTTGCAGCAGCAACAGCACAAAATCCATGATGCAGAAGTTAATTTAGCTCACAGTCAATCCTTTTGGTTTGCAGCAGGATTCTTAATTGCTTGTCCCTCCTCTGCCAAAGGTATTTGTTATTTTCACTTTGTAGAGGAGGCCACAGTTCCACAGAAAAAAGGGCTTAGTCCCTCGAAGATTTTGGTATAGCCAGGAGAAGCCTGGGCAGTAGTGCTTCTTCCAGCTCTGTTTTGAACATCATTTTTTCAGCCTGGGAGCATTTTTCTGTTTGATCAAATGAGGCCTGTATTAGTCTGGGAGCAACCTATGATCTTTGGTGGAAGTGTTGATCTGCTGGAGGGTAGGGAAGCTCTGCAAAGGGACCTAAACAGGCTGGATCCATGGGCTGAGTCTAATGGCATGAGGTTTAACATGGCCAAATGCCGCATCCTGCACTTGGGGCACAACAACCCTATGCAGAGCTACAGACTGGGAGAAGTCTGTCTAGAAAGCTGCCAGGAGGAGAGGGACCTGGGGGTGTTGGTTGACAGCGACTGAACATGAGCCAGCAGTGTGCCCAGGTGGCCAAGAAGGCCAATGGCATGCTGGCTCGTATCAGACACGGTGTGGCCAGCAGGTCCAGGGAGGTTATTCTTCCTCTGTACTCAGCACTGATGAGAACACTCCTTGAATCCTGTGTTCAGTTCTGGGTCCCTCAGCACAAGAAGGATGTTGAGGCTCTGGAGCGAGTCCAGAAGAGCAATGAAGCTGGGGAAGAGAATCATAGAATCATAGAATCATGGAATCACCAGGTTGGAAGAGACCCATCAGATCACTGAGTCCAACCATTCCTATCAAACACTAAACCATGTCCCTCAGCACCTCGTCTACCCGGCCCTTAAACACCTCCAGGGAAGGTGAATCAGCCACCTCCCTGGGCAGCCTATTCCAAAGAGAAGAGCATGGAGAACAGATCCTATGAGGAATGGCTGAGAGAGCTAGAGGTGTTTATCCTTGAGAAGAGGAGGCTGAGAGGAGACCTCATTGCTCTCTACAACTACCTGAAAGGAGGTTATAGAGAGGAGGGAGGTGGCCTCTTCTCCCATGGGACAAGAGGGAATGGCCTCAAGCTCTGCCAGGGGAGATTTAGGCTAGAGATTAGGAGGAAGTTTTTCACACAAAGGGTCATTGGGCATTGGAATAGGCTGCCCAGGGAGGTTGTTGATTCACCTTCCCTGGGGGAGTTTAAGGGACGGGTGGACAAGGTCCTGAAGGACATGGTTTAGTGTTTGATAGGAATGGTTGGACTCGATGATCCGATGGGTGTCTTCCAACCTGGTGATCCTATGATTCTATGCTTTCATCTCTAGTTGTTGCCCCACCAATAGCTCATCTTGGACATCACAGCTCTTCAGATTCCTAGGGCTTTGTGAGGTGAATCCCACTGATGTCTCTGGGTCAGACTGAAACCCAGCACTATTATAACACATTATGTTGATGGCCAAGAAGCTGAAAATCGCATAGGAGACCCACCGGATCATCAAGTCCAACCATTCCTATCAATTTCAATTTGCATTTTTGAATCCTGGGTTCAGTTTTGGATCCCTCAGTCCAAGAAAGAAATTGAGGGGTTGGAGGGTGTCCACAGGAGGGCAATGAAGCTGGTGAAGGGTCAGGAGCACAAATCTTATGAGGAGAGGCTGAGAGACATGGGGCTGTTTAGAATCATAGCATCATAGAATCACCAGGTTAGAAAAAACTCACTGGATCATCGAGTCCAACCATTCCTATCAAATTCTAAACCATGTCCCTCAGTCTGGAGAAGAGGAGGCTGAGGGGTGACCTTATTGCTCTCTAAAATTGCCTAAAAGGAGGTTGTAGCGAGGTGGGTGATGGTGTCTTCTGCTAAGTAAGAAGTGATGGGACAAGAGGAAATGGTCTCAAGTTGTGCCAGAGGAGGGTTAGGTTGGGTATTAGGAAGAATTTCTTTACTGAAGGGGTGATGAAGCATTGGAAAAGGTTGCCCAGGGAGGTGGTAGAGTCACCATCCTTGGAGGAGTTCAAGGAATGTTTAAATGTGGTGCTTCAGGACATGGTATTTTGTTGGTGGCTGAAATTGGTGATCTTCGAGGTCTTTTCCAACCTTAACCATTCTGTGATTCTATGATTTCATAGCAACATTGAACCATCAGAGGGAAGGAATCTGGAGATAATCTAGTCCAGCCTAAGCTTGAAGCAGGATGTTTGCCAACACTGCAACAGGTTCACTGAGACTATTTCTCCAGTTCTTGGAAAACCTGAAGGATGGAGATGCCACCACCTTCCTCACCTTTCTGAGGATCCTGTCCCAGTACTGCTCTATCCCTTGACTGCCAAAACTTCCTTTTTCTTTATGTCTAAGCTGGTGACCTTGAGCCACAATTTCTAGTCTTTTACCTCTATTTCTAGGTGATTGGAAAGTTTGCCCCCTAGATATGCTGAAAATTTAACAAGCGGTAACAGAGCTCAAAAGTTCAGTTAAAAATAGAGAGAGGATTTGACTCTGGTGCTGTGCTGGAAGGGCTTTGAGGCTCTGAACAAATAAACTGAGCAACAGAAAAAGAAATATCAGGAGAAAGACGCACAGAGACAGGTGAGGGGAGTGACCTTGTAGCCACAGCAGAGGAATTTCGTTGTGGTCAAAGCCAGGGAGAAGGATGTAGTAAGAATAGATACCCAAGGTGATGAGAGTTTTAGAAACCTCGTATTAATTTCCAGACTACATTTATTCCCAGCTTGTTTAGATGGATTTGTTCTTGTTCCAGCACTGTCTTTTAACATAAATAGCTCTTCTCTTGCTGATTTTTACCTCCCCAGTGTATACAGAGAGCACACTGCATCTTTGTGCTAGGCTAAATAATCCAAGCTCTCCGAGCCTCCTCACAGAGGGTTGGATTTCTGTCCACCTGATAGCCTCAGGACCCCTTTACTATGTCTTCTCTGGTTCAAATTCACCTTTTCTAGATGTGTAGTACAAGAACAACCTATGGTATGTGGGGCTCTGGGCAGCTTGATCTAGTGGGAGGTATCCCTGCCGTGGTAGGGGGATTGGATCTAGATGATCTTTAAGGTCCCTTCCAATGCAAACTATTCTATGATTCTATGACTCTATCATCATCATCACTATTTAATTAAAGCTGTTCTAGTTTTAGCTTCCAACCCATGAGCTTTTCTCCTCTCATTTCTCTTCCCCTGGGAGGGAGGGGACTGGGACACAAGTATTCAGGTTTATCTGTCAAATTAATCCAGGTTTGGGCTACACCGTGACAGATTCGTGATGCCCCATGTGGGTTGTAATCAACCCCAGGTCCCTCGGTTCTTCTCATAACCCTTGTTCTCCAGCCCCTTCCCCAGCTCTGTTTCCCTTCTCTGGATGTGTTCCAGCCCCTCAATGTCCTTCTTGGAGTGAGGGGCCCAAAACTGAACCCAGGATTCAAGGTTTTCCATAACTGCAGCATGCCAGGAGCACCTAAGCATGGTACAATGAACACAGACATCTGTATCCTCCTCCTGCACCTCTGTTGTTTCCAGCGGATGAGCCCACAGCTTACAGAGGCTATTCTTGCTCTCAGTCTCTAAGTTCCTGACTTCATGCTATTAGATTTCATTCTATTTCTATTACTCCTAGGCTTAAGGTCATCCTGTTTTTCTTGTGTATTTATACTCAGGGCCCTATAAACATGCAGGTTGATAGATTCAATAATTTCTAGCCATCATACCTCTGGATTATGTGATAGTCTTGTTGACTCCCAGCCCTTCCATCTGAGGCAAAGTTGTATCAGAGTAAAAATTGGATGTGCAGTGTGATTTTTCCACCCTGTCTTCAGAAATGTGCGGCGTTAGCTGGCAGAGGATAAAAAAACAACAGGTGAGGGGTCTTTTTTGCTCTGAAGCAACAGTTCTCCTGCTCCGGACTTGAATAGAATTGGGAGAGGACAAATTCAGAAAGGGCTGTGGTGACAGCCCTATGCAGAGCTACAGACTGGGAGAAGTCTGTCTAGAAAGCTGCCAAGAGGAGAGGGACCTGGGGGTGTTGGTCGACAGCGACTGAACATGAGCCAGCAGTGTGCCCAGGTGGCCAAGAAGGCCAATGGCATCCTGGCTTGGATCAGAAATGGTGTGACCAGCAGGTCCAGGGAGGTTCTTCTCCCTCTGTACTCAGCACTGGTGAGGCCTCTCCTTGAATCCTGGTGTCAGTTGTGGGCCCCTCAGCACAAGAAGGATGTTGAGGCTCTGGAGAGAGTCCAGAAAAGAGCAACAAAGCTGGGGAAGGGTCTGGAGAACAGGCCTTATGAGGAACAGCTGAGAGATCTGGGGGTGTTTATCCTGGAGAAGAGGAGGCTGAGAGGAGACCTCATTACTCTCTACAAGTACCTGAAAGGAGGTTGTAGAGAGGAGGGAGCAGGCCTCTTCTCCCAAGTAACAGGGGACAGGATGAGAGGGAATGGCCTCAAGCTCCACCAGGGGAAATTTAGGCTAGAGATTAGGAGGAAGTTTTTCACAGAAAGGGACATTGGGCATTGGAACTGGCTTCCCAGGGAAGGTGGTTGTTTCATCTTTCCTGGAGGTGTTTTAGGGACGGGTAGATGAGGTGCTGAGGGACATGGTTTAGTGTTTGATAGGAATGGTTGGACTCGATGATCCGATGGGTCTCTTCCAACCTGGTTGTTCTATGATTCTATGATTCTATGACTGGATATCAGCAGAATGAAGACACATCCTCAGTTTAAAGTAGGAATTTCTTAGCCGGGACCTGAATGCTTCACGCAGAACCGTAGAATGTTTTAGGTTGTAAGGGATTTAAAACTCAGCCAGTTCCACCACACTACCATGGGCAGGGCCACTTCCCACTGGAT
Organism: Coccyzus lansbergi; assembly: GCA_033558105.1. Taxonomy (NCBI): domain Eukaryota; kingdom Metazoa; phylum Chordata; class Aves; order Cuculiformes; family Coccyzidae; genus Coccyzus; species Coccyzus lansbergi. The sequence continues at coordinate 707,218 of JAUMJK010000679.1, read as the reverse complement.
GAGGTTGCTCAAAGCCTCATCCAGCCTGGTGAGGGCTTGTGACCACACCAGCAACCGAATAGGAAAAATAGTTAAAACCATCTATTGATATAATCCCATGATCACATACAACAGTCCCATTGCCGAGGAGTTATTCCTTACTCTGTGTTCAGTACCACCAAGGTCCTCCCACCCCATACCAATCAAGTTTCTGTCCCTCCCTGGGCAGCTCCAGCCTGCTCAGCCCATTGCTTCCCCAACCCTCTTTGCTCCTGCTGGCAGCACCAACCAGGATTTTCTGAGTAGAGACCTGTGAGGATCCCAGCAAGGAGCTCTGGGTGCTTTACAGCAAGGGGAACAAGCTGTGGTAGGGTTTTTCCCTCCGAGGAGGAAATGAATCATTAATTTAAAAGATTTGATTAAACCCAAGGTTGATAAGAAGTCCCACTGCTTTTGAAAACCTGACCACAGAGAGAAGGATCAAGGGCAACCTGGAATGCTAAGCAAGCTGCTCACCCCCTTTTATAGACTCATAAGATAGAACGGTTTGGGTTGGAAAGGGCCTTAAAACTCATCCAGTTCCTGCTACGAGCAGGGACACCTTCCACTGGATCACATTACCCCAAGCCCCATCCAGCCTGGCCTTGATCATCTCCAGGTATGGGGCAGCCACAACTCCTCTGGGCTACCTGGGATAGTGCCTCACCACCCTCACATGAACAAAATTCTTCTTAATATAGAATCATAGAATCATAGAACAACCAGGTTGGAAGGGACCCATCGGATCATGGAGTCCAACCATTCCTATCAAACAATAAACCATGTCCCTCAGCACCTCATCTACCTGTGCCTTAAACACCTCCAGGAAAGGTGAGTCAACCACCTCCCTGGGCAGCCCATTCCAATGCCCAATGACCCTTTCTGTGAAAAACCTCCTCCTAATCTCTAGCCTAAATCTATCCTGGTGGAGCTTGAGGCCATTCCCTCTTGTCCTGTCCCCTGTCACTTGGGAGAAGAGCCCAGCTCCTTCCTCTCTACAACCTCCCTTCAGGTAGTTGTAGAGAGTAATGAGGTCTCCTCTCAGCCTCTGAGGCAAAGAAGGCATTAAGTACCTCAGCCTTCTCCTCATCCCCAGTCACTGATGTTCCCTCTGTGTCCAAAAGGGACTGTATGGTCACCCTTGTCCTCCTTTTATTGTTTATATATTTATAGAAAGATTTTTTGTTGTCTTTTACAGACTTAGCCAATCTGATCTCTAGTTGAGCCTTAGCCCCTCTGATTTTTTCCCTACACAGCCTCACTTCCCTCCTGTAGTCCACCCAAGAGACCTGTCCCTTCTTCCAGAGCCTATAAATATTCCTTTTTTTCCTAATGTAGTGCAATATCTAGTACAAATCTCCCCTCTTTCAGTTTTTGGGGTTTTGAGGGTGCAGATTCCCCGCTGGTAGGAGTCTTGGGTGGTGGGACTGCTCTCAAGTTTGGGAAACTTGAGAATGAGAGCCTCTCAGGCCTCTACCCTCTCATGTCAACAACTGCCCGTACTATTTTGATGTCAACCGAGGACAAAACCTCAACCCCGTAATGGCCAGAGTACATGATGTCATGTCTCGCTGAATGCACCCGGGCAGTTGTCCTCAGGAGGAGTCAGGCTGGTCTCATCACCAACAACAAAGCTGCCCTACAAAAACTGGGGGCACGTACGTGACAAACTTGCCGCGCTGTCCCCTTCCATTCTTCCCTACCAGTCATGTTTGCGCAAAGCCGGGGCAGCAGCAGGGTGGGAAGGTAACGATTATTATTCTTTTAATGAATTCTTGGCAGATAGAAAGCCCTGTTAATCACAGCTCCCTGCTTCAGCCTTGTTTACTGGCTGTGACTTCAGAAAGCACAGGGAGAAGGAGCCAGCACTTCTCACCCAGGTCCTGAAGACAGGCTCGTTAGGAGGGGCAGTTGATATGAGAACCTGGTCAGCCCAGGCTCAGCCTTGAAACTCAACAGCTCCATTAGCCTTAGGACAGCAAGGCTACAAAGTCTTGTCTGCGTCTTTAAAATCCCACTGATGGGTCAGGTTGGGTTGAGTCAAGAATCATAGAATCACCAGCTTGGAAGAGACCCACCGGATCATCGAGTCCAACCATTCCTATCAAACACTAAACCATGTCCTTCAGGACCTCATCCACCCATCCCTTAAACCCCTCCAGGGAAGGTGACTCACCACCCTGGGCAGCCTCTGACACTGCCCAATGACCCTTTCTGTGATTTTTTTTTCCTAATGTCCAGCCTGACCATCCCCTGGTGGAGCTTGAGGCTGTTCCCTCTTGTCCTGTCCCCAGTCCCTTGGGAGAAGAGCCCAGCTCCCTCCTCTCCACAACCTCCTCTCAGGGAGTTGGAGAGAGGAATGAAAGAAGAAAAGGAGAAATGTCAGCAGCCAATGTGCTGTTAAACCTACAAGAGATCATTTCATTTTAACAGAGGTCAATGGAGGGAAAAGGAGGACTTGATGGCACAGCACAAGCCACCCAGTGTCATGTAGAAATTCAAGGGTAGAGCTCAGGGCGGAATGAAAGGTTTACAAGTGCTAATATTGTGCTTTGTTGTGCTTTGATAGGAATGGTTGGACTAGAAGATCCGATGGGTCCCTTCCAACCTGGTTGTTTTATGATTCTATGATTCTATGATTTTTATCCATTAGGCAGCATTGCCCAGATGTGGCTGTAACTCTGTGGGTGGAAAGGGGTTTTATTAACACTTGTTGACTCACTAGCTTGGCAGAGTAGTGGGTTAAAATTGGTTGTCCCGGTGCCAAACCATAGAATCATAGAGTGGCTTGGGTTGGAAGAGACCTTGACTATCATCCAGTTCTACCTCTGATGCTATGGGCAGGGACACCTCCCACTGGATCAGGCTGCTCCAAACCCCATTCAACCTGGCCTTGAACACCTCCAGGGATGGGGCAGCTACAACTTCCCTGGACAACCTGGGCCAGCACCTCCCCATCCTCATCCTGAAGAATTTCTTCCTATTGCCTAATCTGAATCTTCCCCTTTCAAATTTAAAACCATTTTCCTTGTTCGATCTGCATCAGGGACACCTTATAACAGCTTTTCAGTAGTGGAAGGGGGCTACAGAAAAGCTGGGTAGGGAGGGCCTTGGGTGATAGGACATGGAGGAATGGCTTTAAATTGGAAGAAGGAAGATTAGATGAGACATTAGGAAGAAAGTCTTCGCTTTAAGGGTGTTGAGGCCCTGGGCCAGTTTGCCCAGGGAAATCATAGCTGCCTCATCCCTGTAGGTGCTCAAGGCCAGGTTGGGTGGGTCTTTGAGCAACCTGATCCAGTGGACGATGTCCCTGCCCATGGCTGGGGTTTGGAACTGGATGGGCTTTGAGGTTCCTTCCATCCCTAACTATTCTCTGCTGCTATGATTCTATAACTCTGGATGAGAAATGAGCTTGGTATGTGTGCCTTTGAGGCAGACTAGCCTTGGCTGTCTTCTGGGAGATGTGCCTCCGACACCATTCCCTCTCAGTGCCGCAACTCAGCCTTCGATTTTCACGGCTCCCCGAGGTGCGTGCCCTCAAACAGCGCTCACCAGATCCTGACCCAGGTCACAAATCCTCAAGTTCCGGAGTAACGTAAAATACACATCATAAATAGACGTGTCCCTGGCCTCCGCTTGCTCTCAGCTTTCCCTCTGTTTTCTTGAGCCTTGCTGCCTGATTTTCTCCAGTAGTTCAATCATATTTATTAGGAATTTATGGTTCTCGGTAGGGTTTTTATGTTTAGCTGCCTACGTTGGAAAACCGCATTTTTATAAATGTTGGATACCACACCTTTCTCTGTGACTCCTCAAGGATTTTTTTCCCCCTCTATTTTTGTGTTTTATGTAGCTTTGCTCCATTTTGTAAGTCTTCTTTGTTCCTGTCCATTAATGCTCTAAATTGCCTATCAACAAAGTAAACACCAGGGCATGTTTAAATCATCGAATCATAGAATCACTAGGTTGGAAGAGACCCGTTGGATCATCGAGTCCAACCATTCCTATCAAACACTAAACCATGTTCCTCAGGACCTAGTCCATCCACCCCTTAAACACCTCCAGGGAAGGTGACTCAACCCCTTCCCTGGGCAGCCTCTGCCAGTGACCAATGACCCTTTCTGTGAAAAACTTCCTCCTAATCTCTAGCCTAAATGTCCCCTGGTGGAGCTTGAGGCCATTCCCTCTTGTCCTGTCCCCTGTCCCTTGGGAGAAGAGCCCAGCTCCCTCCTCTCTACAACCTCCTTCCAGGTAGTTGTAGAGAGCAATGAGGTCTCCTCTCAGCCTCCTCTTCTCTAGGCTAAACATCCCCAGTTCTCTCAACTGCTCCTTTTCTTCTCCAGCCCCTTCACCAGCTTTGTTGCTCTTCTCTGGACTCGCTCCAGAGCCTCAACATCCTTCTTGTGCTGAGGGGCCCAGAACTGACCCTAGGATGGTATGGTCTCACCAGTGTGGAGTCCAGAGGGAGAATAACCTCCCTGGACCTGCTGGTCACACCGTTTCTGATCCAAACCAAGATGCCCTTGGCGTTCTTGGCCACCTGGGCACGCTGTTGGCTCATGTTCACTCGCTGTCAAGCAACACCCCCAGGTCCTTCTCTTCCAGGCAGCTTTCTAGACAGACTTCTCCTAGTCTGTAGCTAGGATGTCTGTGGTTCATCCAATTTTGGATTGTCTTTGGCCATTACATCTCCTTGTCTCCATGACTGACACAGAGAAGTAGGAAAAAAGGAACAAATTTACAGTATTTGCAGGTCAACCCTGGCACTAACTTTTATAGAGACAGAGATGTATCTTATCACAGTCATAGAATCATAGTATGGTTTGGGTTGGGCTGGAATGGACCTCAAAGCCCATCCGGTTTCACTCCCTCCCACAGGCAGGGATGCCTTCCACTGGATCAAGTTGCTCCAAGCCACATCTAACCTGACCTTCAACACCTCCAGGGATGGAGCAGCTACAATTTGCCTAGAGAATCTGGCCCAGGGTCTCACCACCCTCACAGGAAAACATTTCTTCCTAAGATTTCATCTCAATCTCACCTCTTCCAGCTCAAAACCACTTCCCCTCAGCCTGTCCATGCAATCCCTGATGAAGAGTCCCTCCCCAACTTTCCCGTAGCTCCTTTCAGTACTGGAAGCTGATCTAAGGTCACCTCAGAGCCTTCTTTCTGTCCTTAGTGTATAAGCTCACAAGGTTTGGTCTCCTACTGATGATGGGAGACTTTCTTGGGGATTGGAACTACATAATCTTTTAAGATCCCTTCAGACCCAAACTATTCTATGATTCTGTGATTTTTCTAGGCTGATCACGGTCAATGTTCTTCCCAAAGTTGTCAATATATAACCTGAGCAAACCACCACTAGTCAATGATTATCTCTATTGTACAGTTAATTAAAGCCTAATTCTCCATGAGCAAACAGAGGTCAGTGAGGACAAGACCTCAGCGACCTTGCTGTTTGCTCTGTATCGATAAATAGGAAGGAAAACCTTAATACTCAAAGCATCTGTGCCAAGGACATCTAAGCTGCAAATCAGAGAAGAATCCTGTTGGTCTGTTGTTTTCATAGAATCATAGAACAACCAGGCTGGAAGAGACCCACCAGATCATCAAGTCCAACCGTTAAGGACTCCTTCTTAAGGACTCTTTAAAAATACACCATGAAAGGGAAAGACTGACCTCATCCTGAGAAGTTCAGTACATTTTAAGTGGTTAAAGAGGTTAATATCAATTATTCTGTAGCCAAGAGAGCTTGAGAGACCCTACCTCAAGACTGTAAAGAAAACCTCTCCTGTAAAACCCAGTAATATATGCAATTTATTTTCACAGAGGATGGGTTAAAAATGTTGGTTAAAAAGTCAACTTCAAGCCAGAAACATGAGAAAAGACATCACTCCTCTAGGCAGGTCTGTCTGTCTGTTCCACAGATCCTTCAGGACCCAAAACCCAACAGCAAAGCTCTGTGAAAACCTTTCCTCGAGTGCCTTTTTTTTTTTCTTTTTTTTTTTTTTTTCCTGGCTCCTCCAATTTTGCATTTGACTGGTTTGAAGGCTGGAATGGTCTCTACAGCCTTCTCTCCCCTCTGCAGTGGTGTTGGTGGAGAGGAATTATTTAAAGCCCCACCACTAAATCTTTTTTGTGAAGTTTTATTTTTGCTGTTGTTACTTTCTTGTACAAACAAAATCAATCAAAATCAAGACAAGGAGTTGGCAGGATCGATATTAGAAATCTATGTGGTTTCAGGATGGAATTTTGTACTTTGATGACTGGTATATGGTCACATGGACAAGTTAATTGTCATCATGGATTAATTAAGATTGGAAGGTATTTCTTGTATTTGTGGAATCCCTGGTCATACCACCACCTGAAAGCTGGTTTAGTTTTGAAGTCAAACCCAAATTCACAATCAGTTAAAAGACTTTTTTTTCCTCCATTCTGCATTTCCAAAAGAGCCTGCTTGTCGGTCAACTGTTTATTAGAGCCTCTATATCGTTGTTGATGGACTTTGAGGTCTCTTCCAACCTAAACCATTCTGGGATTCTAAAGCAACCTCTAGGAAAAATAACAGAGAAGTCAAAATTCTCTGAAGTCATCTTCCTTACCAGTTTATCAGGAAAGGTCAGATCTCATCACTTCTGGCTCACGTACAGTAGCTCCTTTATTTACTCTGAGTCAGACTGTAGAAATCATATTTATTCTGTAGTTCTGGCACAACCGCAGATACCAGCGTTAGGAAATTCTAGCAGCCAAAATTCAGGATTTCTAATTTGTGGGAAATTTTGTCATTTGGAAGTTTGCTTTTATTCTGACTAAGAAAATAAAATTCTTTCCTTCATTATTGCCTGTGACTGGAAATTTTGACCAAAAAAAAAAAAAAACTACTTTGGAAATATTGGCCGGATGATTGTTCAAGTTAGTGGAAATCTGCAGAGTTTATGAGGCTGATAGTTTCAACAGTTGAAGTAGAGATCCTTCAGGTATGTTCTTCATCTTTTGTTGTTCAGAATTATCTTTCTTATCATGAAATACAAACTTATAAAGAAAAGGTGAGAGAAGAAATAATAGAGGCTGCTCTTACAGTTCAATTGATTGCCAGTTCCTGTCAGCAGAAGCCAAGATAAAATGTTCCCCCAGATAAAGTCAATGATGGATTGAAAGCAGCCCTGAGGAGGACTTGGGATGTCGGAGGATGAGAAACTCAACATGAGTTGGCAATGTGTGCTCATAGCACAGAAACTAACCATGTCCTGGGCTGCATCCAGAGCCACGTGGCCACCAGGGCCAGGGAGGGGATCCTGCCCCTCTGCTCCACTCAGAGAGACCCACTTGGAGTCTTGGGCCCACCCCTGGAGTCTTCAGCACAGGGAGGACACAGAGCTGGTGGAGCGAAGCCAGAGGAGACTATCTAAGGGTTGCAGAACCTCCTGTATGAGGAGAGGCTGAGAGAATAGGGGTTGTTTAGCCTGGATAAGCGAAGGCTCCAGGAAGACCTTAGAGTAGCTTCCAGTATGGAAAGGGGCTCCAGGAAAGCCGGGGAGGGGCTCTTGATCAGGGAGTGCAGGGATAGGGTGAGGCGGAAGGGTTTTCATCAGAAAGAGGGGAGTTGGAGATGAGATCTTAGAAAGAAATGTTCTCGCTGAAGGTGTTGAGGGTCTGGCACAGGTTGCCCAGAGGAGCTGTGGTTGCCCCATCCCTGGAGGCGTTCAAGGCCAGGTTGGATGGGGCTTGAAGGAATGTGATCCAGTGGGAAGTGTTCCTGCCCGTGGCAGGAGGTGAGACTGGGCAATCTTTAAGTTTGCTTCCAACCCAAAACCATGTCATGATTCTATGACCTTCTGGCTGCCACACTGCACCTCAGGAGTCCTCCAGACAATGTCTTCGTACCAACACACCCACCACAAAGAGGGCTGATGAGAAACTCTGCAACCACGAATTCCTGAGTATGTTCATCCCGCTAAGCATCTGGATTGCCAGAGATGGTGAATAAGAAGGTGGCATTCACCTGGATAAACAAAACAAAGCAAGATGGTCTCAGGTTGCACCAGGAAAGGTTCAGATTAGACATCTGGAAGCATTTCTTCACCAAAAGGATGCTTGGGCACTGACGGAGGCTGCGCAGGGAGGTGGTGGAGTCACCATTCCTGTAGATGTTTTAAAGATGGGTTAGATGAAGCACTCAGGGATCTGGTTTAGTAGTGGGCAGGTATGTTTGGACTTGATGATCTCAAAGGTTTTTCCCATCAAGCAATTTTATGATTCTATGAAAAAAAAAAACCCTAAAAAAAATCATAGAATCATAGAATCACCAGGTTGGAAGAGACCCACTGGATCATCAAGCCCAACCATTCCCATCCCAACAACTTGTGACCCATCCAGCTCCTAGAACAATGCTGTTGTTTGCAGTTCCCCATTAAAACCTTGTCATGAGTAATATTTTTCAGCTAGCTTGGGAAGACCGTGATCTAAAGCCTGTTGAAGTAAGTAAAAGGGCTCCCATTGACCTCAGCAGACTCAGTTTCATCCTCTGAGCCCAGGAGAACTCCAGTTGCGGTTTAGAAACTGCTGGTGGTCCATGTGCCTGTGGTGACTGCATCTGGGCCATAGAAACACATTAATGCTGAAGACATATGAGCTACCAAGCCTGAATTTCCTAAGCTTCATTGGGTGTGCAGTGGTTTGCAAGAAAATTTGAGGGTTGGCAGGGTTCTTCCAGAAAAAGGTTGGGAATTAGGGATCTGGTACCTTCTCTGAAAGCTTTTTACATAGAGCATGTGCCAGGACTGTTCCATGTGTTCTGACAATGATTTCTCTGAGGCTGGGCATGGCTCCTTGACCTCGTTCCAGTGTCTGCTTTCCTAGAAATCCTTTATGGAACTCTAGGGAGCAGATAAAACCAAGACCTGTAGCCTAAACCAATCCGTCTCTTTCCACCAGAGCACTGATCGCCTTTTATTTCTTTGTTAATTCATTTTCTCTTGCCTTCCATGGGGTGTTTAAGCCATAGATAAATATTCTGGCCAATTGTTTCAACCTCCTCTTCTCTAATTAGCAGTGAATGAACTCCTCATCACCCTTTACTCCGTGAAGGGTAAATTACCTCATGCCCAGTCGTCTCGGAGTGAAAATCCCCTGCTGTTACAACATCTCCCTTTTACAGGAATACTGGTTAAAGCGAAGAATTTCCTCTCATAATCTTCGCACTGAACTTCCCCTGTTTGGCTCGAAGTGACTTTAGAGGCAAAGACTTCAGCCCACAAGTTCACCCTGGGACAAAACCCAAACCAGTCAGATTTTTACCATCTCGAGTGCGATGTCCATGCATCACAACTGGGGTCCAATATTTGAGCAGTGGTCTCAGAAATACCGGAGAGACCATGAGTGCTCTATCCACCAGGTCCACGCTTACACGTCCAAGGGCTTCATTAACCCTCACCCACAGCTCTGTAGAGGCGTTCCAACACCACAACCCCAACCTTGTCAGGGTTGCTGCTTTCCAGGATGCCTTCTCCAATCTCATTCTTCATTTCCCGATGATTGGCCATGACTTTGGCTGCGTTAAAACCATAGACTGTGCAAATGAGCCACCCAAGCAAGTCATCCAGACCTGTTCCTGATGATTTTCATCACCTCAATGTAGACCACGGATAGTGTCAGCAATAATTTTCCACTTTTCTTGCAGGTATAAAAGACGTTGAGAAAGGTGTTGGATAACACTAGGTAGGGGTGGATTGAACTGGGACCCCATTTGATGTGTATTTCAGGCAGGTTATGAGTCCCTCCGTGCAGTTATTTTCTGGCATCTATCAAGTCATCAGTTTGAGACCATTCATGAGACTGATTTTATGTCCTGTAAGTGATGTCTTTGAAAATTATTCCCCTTTTCTCGCTGTTTCCCTTCCCCACCAGAGGTTTCTTATGCAACACAACAACGTAAAGAAATGATTCAGCATTTAGAGTAACACGGGTGGATGGAGAACTTCATCAGGAGCTGGGAATGAGCAGTAGGCACTGGGAAACTGCTCTGCTGAGGATGAGTCTGTTTCCCTTGGCAGTTCACCTGCTTTTAGAAGTGCCAGATTCTACTCAGCTTTTCCTTCTTCACCCTTTTCCCTGCTGGATTTTGCAACAAATGCCAAACTAACTTTTCAAATCACTGTGATGCTGTGGAGGGGCAGGAGAAATGTCTCTGGTGAGATGGAGCATCTTTTAAAATGACTTTTGTTTCTCTTTAGTGAAAATGAGCACTGAGAGAGTTGGAGCTGTTCAGCCAGGAGAAGAGAAGGTTCCCAGGAGACCTTAGAGCAGCTTCCAGTACCTGAATGGGGCTACAAGAAAGCTGAGGAGGGACTTTTTACAAAGGCTTGGAGTGGTGGGACAGGGGTGAATGGCTTTAAAATGGAAGAGGGAAGATTTAGACTGGACATAAGGGGGGAGTTCTTCATGCTGAGAGTGGTGAGGCACTGGAACAGGTTGCTCAGGGAATAGGAAGGTGTGGCTGCCCCATCCCTGGAGGGGTTCAAGGGCAGGTTGGATGGAGCTTTGGGCACTCTGGTCCAGTGGGAGGTGTCCTTGCCCATCACAGTGGGGTTGGAATTAGATGATCTTTAAGATTCCTTCCAACCCAAACCATTCTATGATTCGATGATTCTATGATTCAATGCTTCTACTATCTTCTCCTTTCACCACTCAAAAATCAGACAGTGCATCGAAACTCTAGATGTTCCTTCCTCAGATTCCCATCCACACTAAATACTCCTCCATGAGGCACTTTTAACCAAACATAGAATCATAAAATCATAGAACAACCAGGTTGGAAGAGACACATCGGATCATCAAGTCCAACCATTCCTATCAAACACTAAACCATGTCCCTCAGGACCCCGTCTACCCGTCCCTTAAACTCCTCCAGGGAAGGGGAATCAACCACCTCCCTGGGCAGCCTATTCCAATGCCCAATGACCCTCTGTGTGAAAAGCTTCCTCCTAAACATGGTGCCACCTGGAAAGGAAGAAGTAAAATAAAAGAAAATAACATAAAATAAAGCCTCAACTCTGCTCTTAAATAGGAAAAAAGTCCCAATTTCAGATTCATTCTAGGCAAAATGCCTTCTTCTTGCCAAAGCCCTGTGAGATGAGTCATCTGCATGGTGTTGGACACTGTGTACAAGACAGGGGGGAGAGGATTTCTCTCCAAGGTTGACTGGTAGGTCAGCTTTGCTTCAGGCAAGGTCCTGCCAAGTTCCATTTTGCTCCTGCTGCTGCATGTGTGGGGTGGGAGTGCACAGAGAAAGGATAAAGGTCTGTGGTCTTCTAATTCCAGAGCCTGATGCAGAAACAATGGTCATGGGAGTAGGTCTGTGGGCTTCTAATTTCAGAGCCTGATGCAGAAACAATGGTCATGGGAGTAGGACAAGGGTGAAAGACCTTCATGCCTGGCCCCAGGAAAGCAAAGCTCTTCCCATTGAGGTTAAGCACATCCTAGGAGCAAGGATCCTCTTCTTTTCTTGGACTTCCATGAAAACTAGAATCATAAAATAGAATCACAGAATCACCAAGTTGGAAGAGATGCACTGGATCATCGAGTCCAACCATTCCTACCAATCTCTAAACCATGCCCCTCATTACCCCAAAATTAGGTGGAATTGGTTCGTGGTTTCCATGAGAATCCACCATTTGAGCATGATGGTATTAACGATCTACTTCTGCTCAGTGTTCAATGATGATCAGCTGTAAAAAATGACAAGATGACCAGAAAATGAATGTGTAAATAGTGTGATTGTCCAAACTGTCACCTAAAGGACATTTAGGAGAGTCAGTTGGAGTCCTGACCACTAAGAGTCTCAGTTTCAGACACTTTTATGTGTCAGATGCCTAAAGAACTGATGACTGCTTCAAAACTTCAGGTCATTGGAGTTCTCTCCCTGGACCAGCAAGGAAGAGGATATAGAATCATAGAATCACTGAATAGTTTGGGTTAGAAGGGACCTCAAAGCTCACCAAATTCTAACCCCACTTCCGTGGGCAGGGACAAATCCCATTGGAATTGGTTGCTCCAAAACTCATCCAACCTGTCCTTGAACACCTCCAGGGATGGGGCAACCACCCTATCCCTGCACTTCTTCATCAAGAGCCCCTTCTCAGCTCTCCTGGAGTCTCTTTCTGTACCAGAAGCTGCTATAAGGTCTCTCTGGAGCTTTCTCTTCTCCAGGCTGGACAACCCCAACTCTCTCAGCCTGTCCTCATAACTCATGTCAAGAAATGAGCAGAGCAGTTTCCTACCACCTCGACTGAAGACCTGAGACTGAACCCTTGTTCTTTTATGGCATCTGAAGTCCTTGTATGAACGTTGCTCTTTACACATAGGGTTGCTCTCAGGGCAGGGACCAAACATGGAACAGAACACAAGCAGATTGTCCTGTTTACTAAGAATAATAAGATTTCAAGGACTTTCCAAAGATAACTGAGGTCTAAGTCACATTCTTGGCACATGGTTCAACCAAGATGAGGGTTGCCAGCTTTACACCAAGCACAAATAGAGCCTGAATGTGAACTACCTGTTCTGGAGAAAATGGAAAGGGATGGAAACAGCGTGTGGCCCGTTAGATACTGTGACTTCAGTGATAAATCACTCAGAGAGTACATGGGATAGTGCTTAAGCTAATTCTGTTAATTTGTGCCCTTCTGTTAACTACTCACAGCTCATTCTGGCTGAAAAACAGGAGCTGTTCATTCTTGCCAGGGAAGCTTGGAGGGAGAAGAGCTGAAATGATTCCAAAGGAGCCATAGGAAAGGAATAATATTGAATGTATCTGTGTTGTACTGAGAGAGACAGAGACTTTAGATGTCAGCTTCTGCTGGTCGTGCTTGCCAAAGCATGAAAACCGTTGCCATAGAATCATAAAATCGCTTGGTTGGAGAAGAATGTTGAGATCATCAAGTCCAACCGTACCTGTCCACTACTAAACCTGTTACCTGATCTGTACATCTACCCACCTTTTAAATATCCGCAAAGATGGGGACTCAACCATCTCCCTGCACAGCCTCTGCCAGGACCTGAGAACCCTTTCGGTGAAGAAATTTTTCCTGATGTCCAAGCTGAGCCTGTCCTGGTGGAGTTTGAAGCCATTTCTTCCTGTCTGATTGCTTGTGACATGGGAGAAGGGACCTCCAACCTCCTTTCAGGCAGTTGTGCACACTGATAAGGTCTCCCCTCAGCCTCCTTTCCTCCAGACTAAACAACCCCAGGTCCTTCAGCTTCTCTTCATGACTGTTTTTCTGCAGATCTTTCCCCAGCCCTGTTCCCTATCTCTGGACGTGCTCCAGCCCCTCAATTGTCCTTCTTGGAGTGAGGGGCCTAGAATTGAACCCAAGATCTGACGTACATCTTCACCAATGCCGAGTACAGAAGTCTTTTCCAACCAAGTAATTCCATCATGCTATGATTTCGTGCTGGTCATTAACTGTTATGGGAGGAGTCACTAGATGGCAATGTTACCCATGCTTGCCAGGGCAAGCTCCTTTGGCAGCCCATGCAGGTTGGGTTGTGTATTTATGATGAAGAAATGCAGTTTGGCACCAGAGCTGATTGTGGGGCAGCCTTTAGAGCGAGGCCATGCCAAGCAGCACAGCATTTGTTTCCTGTGTAAGTTGTTACAGAATCATAGAACCATAGAATCACTAGGTTGGAAGAGACTCATCGGATCATCGAGTCCAACCATTCCTATCAAACACTAAACCAAGTCCCTCAGCACCTCATCTACCCATCCCTTAAACACCTCCAGGGAAGGTGAATCAACCCCTTCCCTGGGCAGCCTGTTCCAATGCCCAATGACCAGTGAAACACTTCCTCCTAATCTCCAGCCTAAATCTCCCCTGGTGGAGTTTGAGGCCATTCCCTCTTGTCCTGGCCCCTGTCCCTTGGGAGGAGAACTCAGCTCCCTCCTCTCCGCAACCTCCTTTCAGGTAGTTGTAGAGAGCAATGACGTCTCCTCTCAGCCTCCTCTTCTCCAGGATAAACACCCCCAGCTCTCTCAGCCGTTCCTCATAGGGCCTGTTCTCCAGAACCTTCACCAGTCTCGTTGCTCTTCTCTGGACTCGCTCCAGAGCCTCAACATCCTTCTTGTTGTGAGGCTGTTGGAGTGAGTTCACGAGACCACAAAAAATAATCTGAGGGCTGGAGCCCTTCTGCTACAAAGACGGTCTGAGAAACTTGGGGTTGTTCAGCCTAGAGAAGAGAAGGCTCGGCAGAGACCTTAGAGCATCTTCCAGTATGGAAAGGGGCTCCGGGAAAGCTGGGGAGAGACTCTTGATCAAGGAGTGCAGGGACAGGATTGGGGTGGGAGGGGGACAGTTTTCAGATGCAAGATGGGAGATTGAGATGAGATTTTAGGCAGAAAAACTTTATTGTTATGTATGGAGGCCCCGGTCCAGGTTGCCCAGAGAAGCTGTGTGTGTGCCACATCCCTGGAGGTGTTCAAGACCAGGTTGGATGGGGCTTGGAGCCCCTGATCCAGTGGGAGGTGGCCCTGCCCATGGCAGGGGGTGGGAGCAGGGGATGGGACTGGATGGGCTTTGAGGTCCCTTCCATACCAAACCACTCTATGATTTCATGACTCTGATTCCCACACTGTTCTTGAACACATTTTCAGAGCTAGCACAGACCCAGGGACAATGACTTCAGCCAGTCTGGATGCAGCCACCCTGCCTCAGAAAGCAAAAGTTTAATCACACAGATGTAATAATTCCATGACGGTGGATCCCACCTGTGAATGGTCCCAGTTATATTTGGTTTATTAACCTCAATGCCTGAAATCATAGAATGATTTATGTTGGAAGGGACCTTAAATGGAGTAAAGAAAAAGGTGACCACTTTATGGTGGACCTGGGAAGGATTTTGAGTATGCAGAATGAGACAGAAGGTTATTGCGTGATAGCTACTGAGGCTCTGACCATCTGCCTATGTCCCATTCTTAAGTGTTTTAAATTACGAAGCCTCTCCAAGGTTGATAGAGGAGCAATTCTGCTGCTATCCCAGCTGCTGTCATGAGATGAAACTTGATGTATCCCAGCAGCAGTCTGGTGGGAGGCTTGTAGTCCTGACAGAAGAAATTATTCCATAATGAAATTAGACGAGGAATTCAGCTTTACGTGGGGACCACTGGTATCTGCGTCTCCACAGAATGTAAATCTAAACTCCTGCTAATTTCTCCAAGTCCTGCTCTCCTGAGGGGGAAAGGGCCTCTCTCATCCTGTTTACTTTTCCCTAATTATCTCATTTGTTCTGTGTTTACTGAGGGATTGGGTTCTCAAAAGGCCAGTCGGAGACATCACAATATTACCAGAATGGCCCTTGATTGAAGCTGCCCTGAGCAGACCTGAAGGAGAGGATCGGATGGCAGAGATGAGGATATGCTAATTACCCACAAGAATGTGAGGGTTTTAAACACCAGCCATGGAGCTGGGTCTAAGGGCATGGAAAGAGAGGCATGATGTCATGGAAAGACAAGGCAGGACACACAAAAACTGGGAAGTTGTGTGAAGCCCACGTGTGAAGCTCTATTCATAGAACCATAGAATCACCAGGTTGGAAGAGACCCATCGGATCATTGAGTCCAACCATTCCTATCAAACACTAAACCATGTCCTTCATTCCTATCAAACACAAAACCATTTAGATTAGACTTTAGAAAGGAATTCTTCATGCTGAGGGTGCTGAGGCCCTCAGGGTCCCAGGGAAGCTGTGGAAGCTCCTGCTTTAGACAAGTTCAACGCCGGGTTGGATGGTACCTTGAGTTGCCTGGCCCAGTGGGAGATGTCCTTGCTTATGGCAGAGAGTGTGTGGAAATGAATGGACTTTTTGGTCCCTTCCAATCCAAACATTCTATGATTCTATGATATTTCTCTACCTGTGCAAGCACATCAGCCAAGGAACAGCCTCCAGAGGGCACAGCCTGGAGCCCTCTCCTTTCCGATTAGGGTCCCTCACATGATGTATGTTTGAGTCTCCTGATCTGGCACAGATGAGAAACATGATGCATCTCTGAGCACGAGCAACAACCTGAGTCCAGGAAGAGCAACACTTGCTTAAAAGTTGCAGCCCAGTCATTGTGTGACCCGTATCCTTCCAAGGCTGATCTGCATAGGCATGACCATACTGGTTTTCTGAGCACCTTGTGCACCAGCGTTGTTTGCTCCAAGGTGAACCCCTGGCAGCTTGGCACCTGTGTCCTGGTGTCTTTTTGTATGACACCTCAGAAACAGCTTTGTAGTGTTTCTCCAGCCACTTTCTTTCAGTGCAGTTGCCTCATCTTTACTTCCACTTGCATAACTGTGAGATTCACTGGCCCATCCGTGAAATATCAGAGGAGTGGCTGGTTGTAAGAGGAAACCTAGTCCAACCACATCCACGGTGGTTTGGGACATGGATGTCTTGGATTCAAGTCATAGGTTTGCTAGAGGCTTGTTGAGCAACTCTGGCTAAGTAAGAGGGACAAGATTCACCAAGAGAAGTGAGGTCTCACTGCCCTCAGCGGTGGTCGTAGCAGCCCAGTAGTGACTGGATCTGGGAGTGAAACTCAAACATTGGGCTGACCCTTCGTGGTTTGCAGGAGGGGAAGAAGACTCATCCCTGAACTGTCTGGTGCAGACTGACCCATATCCGCACTGGACCACCATCTCCACAGCAAAGACCGTGGCCTGGGCGTTTGCTGGAACCTGCTGACTTTGACTCATAACTGGTGGGTTTCCTGGAGGCAGAGGGACAACTTGGTGCAAAGTGCCCAAAATAATGATGAATCTGTCTTGCACTTCACCAACCAGTGTTTCTGAAGCATTCTGAGTGAGGCATGTTATAGACATGAGGAGCAAGATGAAAAGTAGGAGGCAGGTGGGGCAGTCCAGATGGGCAGTGTTGGAGGATTATCTTGGGGCATTAAGGCAAGTTGGTGCAATATGCAAACCCCAGTGTCTGTTTGGTGTGAACTTAATGGATTTCTGGGGTCCTCAGCACAGGAAGGACATGGATCTGTTGTATTGAGTCTAGAGGAAGCCACAAAGATCATCCAAGGGCTGGAGAACCTCCCATCTGAGGACTGGCTGAGAGAATTGGGGTTGTTCAGCCTGGAGAAGAGAAGGCTCCGGGGAGATCAGAGCAGTTTCCAGTACGGAAAGGGGCTCTGAGAAAGCTAAGAAGGGGCTCTTGATCAGGGAGTGCAGGGATAGGATGAGGGGGAATGATTTGAAGCTTAAAGAAGGGAGATTGAGATGAGATCTTAGGAAGAAATGTATTCCTGTGAGACTAGTGAGGTGCTGGCCCAGGTTGCCCAGGGAAGTGATGGCTGCCCCATCCCAGGAGGTGTTCAAGGCCAGGTTGGATGAGGCTTGGAGCAATGTGATCCAGTGGGAGGTGTCCCTGCCCATGGCAGCGGGTGGGACTAGATGATCTTTAAGGTCCCTTCTAACTCATTCCATGATTCTATGATTCTTAATGGAATGACCTGCTTCCTCCACAAAGGAACCTGGGAACTAGCAAGTTTCCTGCAGTGTGGACAATCAGTGGACCAGAGCTCTGCAGCAAAGCAGGTCTTACCCGGGAAATATATACACAGACTTTCTATATAATGAAACAAGAATCAACACATCTCCTTTGCGTTAGAGCCTTGACCGCATTACATCCAAGAAATAGAAGATGTGGAGTCAAGTCTTTTCTTGCTCTGAAGGAGTGTGTATGTTTTACAAACATACTTTACTTGTCTTTGTGCCTGGGCGAGAGTGGGATGTGAACGGGTATGATGAATTCTGCACGTAAGAGACAGGCAGACCTGTGTAAGAACTCCAGGTGCCTCCTCAGGACCATGAATCACACAAACTCCCTCTTAGAATCCAATCTTTCCTTGCTCTCCTTCTTGTTTTCCGAGTCTCACGCAGCTGGCAAGGCTGTGGGCTCACTGACCAACTTGGCATAGGAAATCAAGTCAGGAATATTGCTCTGCTCTCAGCAACTGGAGAACAGCCAGGACTCCTGCTCCTGTTGCCCTTATGAATCTAGAAGAAAATAAAAAAATCTCTATACTTCTATTTCTCCATTTGTGGAAGAGATGTAAGCTGTTCCAGGAGGGAACTGAGACTGATTTCACAAAAAAACCCACAGACTGAAGGATGATATTTTATTACTTTTCTATGATCTGAATTAAATTTCTGTCATTTTTGTTTCGGAATTCAGTCCTACCAAATGCCCACAGTAAAGTCCGGGTCATAGAATCATAGAATCATAGAACCATAGAACTGCTTGGTGGGAAAAGACCTTTGAGTTCATTATAACAGTCCACTGCTTAACCACATCCCTGAGCATCTTATCTACCCAGATTTTAAACACCTCCAGGGATGGGGACTCCACCACCTCCCTGGGAAGGCTGTTCCAGGGCTTGAGAACCCTTTCCATGAGCCAATTTTTCCTGATGTCTGATCTTAAGGCCCGTATCAGGTAGCTCTTACAGCAGAAATATTAGTAACCATTTTCTTTCTGCATGTTTGGTTTATGCACACAGGAAGACCAAGCATACACCTGCCTGAATGACGAAGCAAAACCAACTTCATTTTTTTTGCTGGAAGAAGGGATGTTGAGGCTCTGGAGCAAGTCCAGAGAAGAGCAATGAGGCTGGTGAGGGGTCTGGAGAACAGACCTTATGAGGAACGGCTGAGAGAGCTGAGGGTGTTTAGCCTAGAGAAGAGGAGGCTGAGAGGAGACGACATTGCTCTCTACAACTCCCTGAAAGGAGACTGTAGAGAGGAGGGATCAGGGCTCTTCTCCCAAGTGACAGGGGACAGGATGAGAGCGAATGGCCTCAAGCTCCACCAGGGGAGATTTAGGCTAGAGATTAGGAGGAAGTTTTTCATGGAAAGGGTCATTGGTCACTGGCAGAGGCTGTGCAGGATGGTGGTTGATTCACCTTCCCTGGAGGTGTTTAAGGCACAGGTAGATGAGGTCCTGAGGGACATGGTTTAGTGTTTGATAGGGATGGTTGGACTCGATGATCCTATGGGTCTCTTCCAACCTGGTTGTTCTATGATTCTATGATTCTATGAGTTGTTTCCACATCTTCACACTTTCCAGCAACTCAGGGGCCTTTCCTAAGCAAACAGGGCCCTGATTTGTTGTTGGCATTGTCAGGAATCCCTCAAATGCAAAGAGAGCAGAACATCAGCAAGAAAACACAAGACAATAGTCTGTAGGTCTGGGTGGGCTGTTCATTCCAGTGATGGGAATTTTAAAGTCTAGGATCTTCAAGGCCAGCTCTCTGCTTTTGCAGTCACCACCTCATAAACTTTGCAAGTTCCAGGAATTCATTTATTTGCTCCCCTTGGAGAACCGGTCCAGAATCTTACTGCTCCAGTGGTTAAAAAACATCTCCCACTTTCCAACCTAAATTTATTCATGACCAGTTTATCCCTATCAGTTCCGGTGCCAACGCTGTCTTTAAGTTTAAATAGCTTTTCTCCCTCTCTGGTGTTCAGCTCTCTTTCTATTTATAGTGTGTGATTGTATGTGCTCCAACCTTGTGTTTTGCTGAGCTAAACAAGTCAAGCTCTTTGAGTCCCCCAAACAGGGCACTCCCTTCCTCTGACGCTCGTCGTCGCCCTTCTCTGCACCTGTTCCAGGTTGAATTCATCCTCTTTAAACACGATGAACTAAAATTGAACAGCAGAATCCAGTAGCTTTGTGTAATGCCACTAACTGGAACACCAGGCTAGAGATGGCCCTTCTCTTGGAATCAGAGAATGGTTTAGGTTTGAAGGCTCTTACAGTGCCACAACCTTCCCACAGACAAGGACAACTCCCTCTGGATAAGGTACTCAAAGTCCCATCCAATCTGGCCTTGAACAGCACCAGAGATGGAGCCTTCATTGCCTCCCTGGGAGCCTCACCACCCTTACGGGAAAACAGTTATTCCTGAGATCTCATCTCAGTCTCCCCTCATTCCTTTAAAACCATTCCCTCTCATCCTATCCCTGCAAACCTTGATCGAGAGCCCTTCCTTAGCTTTCCTGGAGCTCCTTTCAGTACTGGAAGCTGCTCTAAGGTCTCCCAAGAGCATTCCTTCCTCTAGGCTGAGCAACCCCCAACTCTCTCAGCCTGCTCTTTTAGGAGAGGTACTCAAATATTTTGGATCATTTTTATAGAATCATAGAATCATAGAATCACCAGGTTGGAAGAGACCCATTGGATCATCGAGTCCAACCATTCCTATCAAACACTAAACCATGTCCCTCAGCACCTCATCCACTCATCCCTTAAAACCCCTCCAGGGAAGGGGAATCAACCACCTCCCTGGGCAGCCTATTCCAATGACCAATGACCCTTTCCATGAAAAAACTTCCTCCTAATCTCTAGCCTAAATCTCCCCTGGTGGAGCTTGAGGTCATTCCCACTTGTCCTGTCCCCTGTCACTTGGCAGAAGAGCCCAGCTCCCTCCTCTCTACAACCTCCTCTAAGGGAGTTGTAGAGAGCAATGAGGTCTCCTCTCAGCCTCCTCTTGTCCAGGATAAACACCTCCAGCTCTCTCAGCCACTCCTCTTCTTCTCCAGCCCCTTCACCAGCCTTGTTGCTCTTCTCTGGACTCGCTCCAGAGCCTCAACATCCTTCTTGTGGTGAGGGGCCCAGAACTGCACACAGGATTCAAGGAACAGCCTCACCAGTGCTGAATCCAGAGGGAGAATAACCTCCTTGGACCTGCTGGTCACACCGTTTCTGATCCAAGCCAGGATGCCATCGGCCTTCTTGGCCACCTGGGCACACTGCTGGCTCATGGTCAGTTGGCTGTCGACCAACACCCCCAGGTCCCTCTCCTCCTGGCAGCTTTCTAGACAGACTTCTCCCAGTCTGTAGCTCTGCATAGGGTTGTTGTGCCCCAAGTGCAGGACGCAGCATTTGGCTGCGTTAAACCTCAATAAAACCTTAAATTAAACCTCAGTAAAACCTCAATTAAACCTTATAGTCCTTCTCTGGACCCACTCCAACAGTTCCATGTCCTTCTTGTGCTGAGGGCTCCGTAGCTCCAGAACTCCACCTGGAAGGTCACCCTGCTTGAACTGTTGGTCCAGCTCTGCATCCACACTGCCTCTTCTGTGGTTGATGTAATGACTCCAAGGCCCTGACCACATGGTGCAAGCAAGTCTATCTAATGTGCTGTCTGAAGCATGTTAACCCTGGTGTGAACTGCTTTCCTTCCCACACCAAGGTCCCCTTAAAAAGGAAATAAACCATTTTGTTCTATTCTAGACCAAAACATGTGATATGGGATCTCTGGGGGCAAGGTCCTAGTGCGAAAATAGTGTTTTGTAGGAATGGTTGGACTCTATGGTCCGGTGGGTATCTTCCAACCTGGTTATTCTATGATTCTATGATTCTATGAAAAAGAGAAAGGAACCAGTTTGACAACTGTGATGCACAATATCATCTCAGAGTTCCCTTCACTACAAGCAGATATTTCACAATATGCTGAAAATGGGTGAAAGTTGGAGAAGCTGTTTCCTCCTTCTCCGTAAAACTGAAAGCAAGTCCAAGAAGCCTGGAGAAGTTCATGGCACAAGTCCCAGCGATGGGGAAAAAATGCCACAGTCTTTACAGCTGAACCATTTAACATGACTCACTCCAGTGACTCATTGGAGCAAAGTCAGGTTCAAGAGTAAAGAAGGAAGAGTTGCCACCTTTCCCCCCTTATTCTTCCTCAGTCTTGTCCCCAGAACAGGTTCAGAACTTCTTATAAGTGGCATAAAAAAGTATGTTACAGGTGCTATGAGAATTTCTTTTTGCTTACAAGGCAGGAACTTCTGTTCCATCAGCTGCCACCACCAGATCTCAAAATATTTAGACATTAGGAAGAACTTCTTCACAATGAGGGTGGAGAAACACTGGTACAGGTTTGTCCAGGGAGGTTGTGGATACTGCTTCCCTGGAACTGTGAGCTTGGATGGGGTCTTGAGTAGCTCGATCTAGGGGGAGGTGTCCCTGCCCATGGCAGGGGGTTGGAACTTGATGGACTTTGAGGTCCCTTCCAACCCAAACCATTGCATGATTCTATGATGTAGTTTGGGTTGGAAGGGACCTTAAAGATCATCTAGTTCTAACCCCTCTGTGATGGGCAGGGACATCTCCCACTGGATCTGAATGCCCAAGGCCTGACTCTCATCAAAGGAACTTCCCTCTATTTCCATCTTCGACTCTGGGAAAAAAAACAAAACGTTTCTTCGAATCTTCTCCTTCTCTGGGTTGTTTATTCCACCCCTCAATGCTTCGCTTCTTCACTAAGAGGCTACAGGCGATCAGGGATGTAATACACAGAGCTCAAGGAAATTGCAAGTGACTCAAAAGGATGCAGAACAATTCATCTAAACAACTCGGCTCCTCACTGCAACATTTTCCATAGTGAAAGCCACATGGCTCTGGAAATCCCACCAAATGCTGAAAGGGATGGAAAGAAATGACAAATATCTTATGAATTTCTTGCTGGCCTGGCACTAGAAACTGTCAAGGGCCAAATGAGGGTCATAGGGGATGCAGCCAGCTCTGGGGCAGAGCAAGCAGCTCACTCACAATGACATCTATGGGATACAGGAGTGGTTGAGTCCTCCTTCATTGCTCAGTCATCTCTTGAAGAAGTGTCCAAGAGGTAGAGTGGAGTGGTTGAGGAATCTTCCACTTTTGCAGAAAGATATGGGATCATAAGAGAAACAACTTATTCCTCTGTTTCTCCATCAGTAAATTGGAGAGATGAATCTCCACTGCCGTATGAAAAGAGAAATGATCTGGAGACAAACAGAGTGACTGGAAAGAGTCTGCAGAGACACCAGTGGAAAGGAGTATTTTCTGATATTGGAGTAAGGTTTAACTTGTAGAACCATAGAATGATTTGGGATGAAGGGACCTTAAAATCCATCCAGTTCCAACCCTGTGCCATGGGCAGGGACACCACCCTTTTTATGAAGAATTCCTTCCTATTGTCTAGTCTAAATCTTCCATCTTCCAATTTAAAGCCACCACCCCTCATCCTGTCACTTCAGGCCTTTGTAAAAAGTCCCACCCCAGCTTTCTTGAAGACCCTTCAGGTACTGGGAAGCTGCTATAAGGTCTCCCTGGAGTCTTCTCTTCTCCAGGTTGACAATCCCAACTTGACAAGCTTATCTCATGGCAGAGATGCTGCAGCCCTCACATCATCTTTGTAGCTCCTCTGGAACATTATAGAGCAATTATCCTGCTTATTTTCAAGCTCTCTGGAGCCCATTGTGACCTTCCCTGTGTCAGGCTGAGGATCACACCTTGGTCTAAGTTTCTTGGGTCTCTAAAATCGTAGGGGGTTCTCTGCTCTGGAATGTCCTCTTGGAAGAGCAATTTGAATGTCAGGGTGCCAGCTGCCAGTATGAAAATAGTAGCATGGGACGTATAGAAAACAGTTGAGGACCTTGCTGGGTGGTTTCCAATGCTGCACAATTTTACTGAAAACGCAGGGAATGGTCTGATTTTTACCAGTTTTTCTTGGCTTGAATGCAGGGAGTTATATTTAAAGAGAAACCAAAAAAAAAAAAAAAAAAAAAAGGAAAGAGGGAAAAGGATTAAAAGAAAGAGAGATGTGGACCTCACTGATGTGTATTTGGTGGAATCTGTCAGTCACATGTTGGCCCCGTGTGGTGAGGATAGGCTGTGCTGAGGCTGGAAGCTAAGACCTCCTGGTGAAAACATGCACTTGATGGAGGTGGGAATAGACAAGTCCCCAGGCTCTCCAATGCCTGCCAGGCAGAGCGGTTCCCAATGTCCCCGTGGTTCCAGATTCCCCTGAAGTCAACCCCATTGTCAGGTCAATCCGCGAAGGGCACATTCATTTGATCAACTCTGCTGCCGAACCCATTTTGGATTCCAAACCCATTTTGGAATCTTTCAACTGGGAATACCTTGCCTCTTAGGCCCTAGACTGGATCTCTCTTGGTCACCCACCAGCACTCCAGTGTCCTCACAGCTGCCAGTGGCAACCTGTGCTGTCTGGGGTTGATTCAGTTGTCCCTGAATCAACTCTTAGGGTTGTCTTCGACACCTTAAAGCTCCCTAGACTCGCTCTGCACTTAAAGAACGAGGATGAACTACTCATTTTGGCTTTAACTTGGAAGGAGGAAGATTTCATAGAATCATAGAATCATAGAATCACCACGTTGGAAAAGACCCAGTGGATCATTGAGTCCAACCATTAGGTTAGACGTTAGGAAGAAATCCTTCATGATGAGGGTGGATGAGGTGTTGGCCCAGGGAAGCTGTGGCTGCCCCATCCCTGAAGGTCTTCGAGGTCAGGTTGGATCGGGCCTTCAGCAGCCTGATCCAGTGGGAGTTATCCCTGCCCACAGCAGGGGGGTTGGAACTGGATGGGCTTTAAGGTCCCTTCCAACCCAAACCCTCCAATGTTTCTATGATTTTGGCTCTTAAATCCTCTTTCTCAGTGCTGAGTTTGCAGAGAGCCTCGAGCTAAATTTATGACATGTGAAATACAGAGATAGAGTTTTGAGGAGGTGAGATACAACTACGCAACCAACTGGAACAGTGTTCCCAAGACGCGCTGAGTGTATTTGAAGGGTTTTGAACTACCATGAATTTGTACAAGCAGGGCTATGCGTGCATGTACAAACACAACAAAATCGGCATCGGAGGCACATGCATTTCCTTTCTAAGTCCCCACCCAGGTTGACTCAGTGGCTGTTCCATACCTTTTCCCTCTTTTTCTCCAAGAGCTGACACCAAATGAAGTTTTCTCAGCCAACATCTGGAGCCACGTGGTGCCTGCTTCATTCTCCCAATAAAACCACATGCACTCACGCACACGCACCCTGGGACCTGCTTGAGTCATCGTGTCCTTGAACATCCTTCTTGGCTGCCACATCTGTAAAGACAGTTATTCAGAGGTCAGAGATCCAGAGATGCTTTCTCATGCAATAAACACAGTGCAGAAAACAATCCTGGAGAACAAGGAGTATCTTTTAGAACTCTTCTGGGTCAATTTACTTATTTCCCCCTGGTTTAGCACACCCACCAATGCAGAAGAACTTGCGATCTCTACCTTGATAAAGGAACAATAAGAACAACTGTCTAAGATCTCATCTGAAGTGCTACAGACTAGGAGAAGTCTGGCTGGAGAGCTACCTGGAGGAGAAGGACCTGGGGGTGTTGGTTGACAGTAACTGAACATGAGTCACCAGGGGCACAGGTGGCCAAGAAGGCCAATGGCATCTTGACTTGAATCAGAAACGGTGTGACCAGCAGGTCCAGGGAGGTTCTTCTCCCTTTGGACTCGGCACTGGGGAGACTACACCTCGAATCCTGTGTTCAGTTGTGGGCCCCTCAGCACAAGAAGGATATTGAGGCTCTGGAGCGAGTCCAGAGAAGAGCAACGAAGCTAGTGAAGGGGTTGGAGAACAGGCCCTATGAGGAAAGGCTGAGAGAGCTGGGGGTGTTTATCCTGGAGAAGAGGAGGCTGAGGGTAGACTTCTCCCAAGGGACAGGGGACAGGATGAGAGCGAATGACCTCAAGCTCCACCATGGGAGGGTGGACATTAGGAAAAAAAAATTCATGGCAAGGGTCATTGGACAGTGTCAGAGGCTGCCCAGGGAGGGGGTTGAGTCACATTCTCTGGAGGGGTTTAAGGGATGGATGGATGAGGTGCTGAGGGACATGGTTTAGTGTTTGATAGGAATGGTTGGACTCCATGATCCAGTGGGTCTCTTTGAAACTGGTGATTCTATGATTCTATGTTGAGGTTGGAAAGGACCTTTAAGATCATTGAGTACAACCATAAACCTAACACTGCCAAGTCCCCCACCAAACCATGTTCCACAGTCTGTGCCTCTCTTAAGTAGCTCCAGGGATGGGATTGCTAGCCAGAAAGCCACAGGATACCCCAGGTACCCATATAGGACTGGTATAATGGAAGACCCTCAGGAGTCTATGCTTCAAGGCAAGTTGCAGACCGATGGACTATCTTAATGGGGACAAGTCCTGAACTCAGCCAAAAACATTTGTTTTTGTTGCTGTTTTCCAGGCAAGTGAGACAGTGTCAGTGATCAGGAGGGACGTGGATCTGTTAGAGTAAGTCCAGAGGAGGCCACAAAGATCATCTGAGAGCTGGAATACCTCCCACACATGAGGACAGGCTGAGAGAGCTGGGGTTGTTCAGACTGAACAAGAGAAGGTTCTGGAGAGACCTTAGAGAAAATTCCAGTAGAGAAAGGTGGTCCAGGAAAGCTGAGGAGGGGTTCTTGATCAGGGCATGGAGGGATGGGATGATGGGGAAGAGTTTTAAGCTGAAGGAGTGGACATTGAGATGAAATATTAGGAAGAATTTTTTCATGTGATGATAAGGAGGTACTTGCCCAGTTTGCCCAGAGCAGTGGTGGTTGCCCCATCCTTGGAGGTGTTCAAGGTGAGGTTGGATGGGGTTTGGAGCAACATGATCCAATGGGAGGTGTCTGTGCCCATGGTAGTGGGGTTGGAACCGGATGGTTCTGAGGTTCCTTCCAACTCAAACCGTTCCATAGTTCTGTGATTCTGTGATCCTGGTTTTTTTTTACAGGTGAATAAACAGATTGAGCTGTTTTGAGAGATGAGGGCTTGCGTGGAGATCCATTGAGGGAAAGCAGGTCCACATAGCATCATAGAATCATAGAATCACCAGGTTGGAAGAGACCCACTGGATCATCAAGTCCAACCATTCCTATCAAACACTAAACCATGTCCCTCAGGACCTCGTCCAACTGTGCCTTAAT
The DNA here is from genome assembly GCA_033558105.1 of Coccyzus lansbergi. Lineage (NCBI taxonomy): Eukaryota > Metazoa > Chordata > Aves > Cuculiformes > Coccyzidae > Coccyzus > Coccyzus lansbergi. The sequence goes on along the minus strand of JAUMJK010000679.1, from coordinate 680,407 downwards.
CACCTCCAGGGAAGGTGAATCAACCACTTCCCTGGGCAGCCTATTCCAATGCCCAATGACCCTTTCCATGAAAAACTTCTTCCTAATCTCTAGCCTAAATCTCCCCTGGTGGAGCTTGAGGCCATTCCCTCTTGTCCTGTACCCTGTCACCTGTGCTGGCTTAAGAAAATGTTGAACAAGCATAATCTCTGCTCTGTATTATTCTTCTAACACTACAGAAAAAAACCATCTGATGGCGCTTTCAACAACTCATACATGTGGTTTAATAACCTAGCTGCCCAGCCTGCCTCTCTGCTGAAGGTTTACCTGTGTGAATCAAGGCCAACAGAGTCAGATCCATGCAGCCTCCTTAACTCTATACCTCACAGAGCAGCTTCATAACTCAAACCACCATTGAGAAGGTTGCTTCACTTCTGCCAACTCTGCTAAATAATCAGTAACCTCCAGCAGCCGAGAGCGTGAGGCGGTGACCTCTTAAATCACCCCCATGTGAGTTACCAGAGCGAGTCTGGAGGAAACCTACAGCTACCTTTCATTGGCAACTTGCTTTCCAGTCTCAACAGAGAGGTCAAGGAATCAAGTGGAATAAACTACCTTCTGTCCCTCTCGGCTGGTTTCTCCAGGTCAAACCCAAACCTTTTTGGCAGGCAGGCGAGAACGAGAGCCAACGCTCTGGCTGCTGGCACGTTACCTGCTCGGTGGATACACAGAGTAATTCAAGCTGCAGCTCTGTCTTTCTGGCACCTCTCACAAGCCCTAAAGGTTCAATTTGCAGTGAGATAGAAAACAGAGCAGGGTTTGTTTCATCCTTTGCCCTGTTCTAGGGGAGTGTGGGACAGTCACTAGGAAAGGAGGTGTTTTTCAAGTAGGAAACAAAGACTTTTCCTCTGCATGAGACAAGATGAATGTACTCCACGCTTTCCCCTCCCTTCTGTTTGCCTAACAAAATCAGATATTGACATTAGTTTTGCAGCAGGAAGAGGCTTGAAGTAGACTTTAAAATGCCTAAGGGCTGTATCCAGGCTGCTTATTGTTGTGGCAAAAATGAATTTAGACTGGAGTTTGGGAGACTCAGCTCATATAACTTCAGGCTCCTACAGTCCAGATATCTCAGCAGAGAGAGCCTTTCACAGTGTCTGTGTATGGAACATGGAGAGAAATGAGTACCTCTAAATAAATGGTTCACCAAATCCAGATGATAAAATTTAGGATCCTGTTATCGTAGAATCATAGAATGGTTTGCATTGGGAGGGACATCCATCCATTTCCATCCCCACCTCTGTCATGGACAGGGACACCTCCCACAAGATCAGGTTGCTCAAAGCCTCGTCCAACCTGGTCTTCAACACCTCCAGGGATGGGGCATCGGCAGATTCCCTGGGCAACATGTGCTATTACCTCCACACCCTCATCGTGAAGAATTTCTTCCTAATATCTAATCTAAATCTTCCCCCTTCCAATTTAAAGTCCCTCCCCAGCTTTCCTGGAGCCCCTTTCAGGTATTGGAGGCTGCTCTAAGGTTTCTGTGGAACCTTCTCTTCTTCAGGGTGAACAACCGTAACTCTCTCAGCCTCTCCTCATAGCAGAGATTCTCCAGCCTTTGGATCATCTTCATGGCCTCCTCTGGACCTGTTCCAACAGCTCCACATCCTTCTTCTGTTGGGGGTGTTATGGGAGTGCCTACTTTCTCCACTGACTGCAGCTGGAGCAAAGGATGCCTTGTTCTGCAGAGAATTACACTATAGTCATCACCATTCCTCAGATGCCTCCCAACGTATCCAAGAGAAGAATTAGCAGTGCAGAACACCTCCTGCTCAGGTTTGCCAGAGTCTGGATCCCTGCCTGTTCACTCAGTGGTGAGGAAAGGTCATGTTGCTTGCTTAAAACTTCTATAATAAATGAGGTGCTTTCATTCCGTCCCTCTCTCCACTGGCTGTACGGACAATCGGGCTCAGATAGTAGGTGGTCTGAATCCCTTCCCTCTTATGAATGTGACCTCTTAAGAGGTGGGCCAAGCACAGCTTCAAGAGACAAAGTCAACCTAAAAGAGTTCTGTGCTCTGCAATCACTTCAGTTATGGCTACATAAATCTATACCTGCATGGGGGTAATCAGGAAAAGTGAATATCAATCAGAGTTGTGGATTGAGCATACATCTTAGTTGGGTCACGTTCAACCCTTGTTTGAATTATTCCTATATAAATAAAGCAGATTTAGTTTTACTTAGTCACACTAAGCCTAGAAAGGATCATTCCTCCTTAGCTGGAAATGCAAAGCTTGTTTTAAATGAAGCTTGTTTTCTGCACTTATAGCCCAGAAAGTCAACAGAATCCTGGGGTGCATCCAAAGAGGGGTGACGATGGGATGAGAGAGGGGATTCTGCCCCTTTGCTCTGCTCTTGTAAAACATAATCTGGAAGCCCACGTCCAGCTCTGGAGTCCTCAGCGCAGAAGGTCAATGGACAAGAGAAAAATCACATATCAGTTGGAGGAAGCACAGAACCATATGTTTGATATAGAATCATAGAATCATAGAATCACCAGGTTGGAAGAGACCCATTGGATCATCGAGTCTAATCATTCCTATCAAACACTAAACCATGTCCTTCAGCACCTCATCTACTCGTGCCTTAAATACCTCCAGTGAAGGTGAATCAACCACCTCCCTGGGCAGCCTATTCCAATGCCCAATGACCCTTTCCGTGAAAAACTTCCTCCTAATCTCCAGCCTAAATCTCCCCTGGCAGAGCTTGAGGCCATTCCCTCTTGTCCTGTCCCCTGTCACTTGGGAGAAGAGCCCAACTCCCTCCTCTCTACAACCTCCTTTCAGGTAGTTGTAGAGAGCAATAAGGACTGTTGTTCAGAATTGGTGGTTAATGTAGGTGTAGTTCCTCTCTGTTCTCAAACTTTAAATTTCGCCATGATCTGAGCCATATTTTCTCCAAATTTAGAGCAACAATGTTGGCAAAGTCACTGGAGAACAAATCTTCTCAGGAGAGGATGAAGGAACTGGGGTTGTTCAGTCTGGAGAAGAGGAGGCTGAGGGGAGACCTCATCATTGTCTGCAGCTCCCTGAAAGGAGGATGCAGTGAGGTGGATGATGGTCTCTTCACCCAGCTGACAGGTGATGGGATGGGAGGGAATGGCCTCAAGCTGAGCCAGGGCAGGTTCAGATTGGACATCAGGAAAAACTTCATGGAAACAGTTCTTAGGACCTGGCAGAGGCTTCGCAGGTAGGTGGTGGAGTCCCCATCCCCAGAGGGATTTAAAAGATGGGTAGATGAAATGCTTAGGGATCTTGTTTAGTAGTGGACAGGTACAGTTGGGCTTGATGACTGCAAAAGTCTTTCCCAATCTGGTGATTACATGATTCAAACCCCACAGTTATGCAAGAAATCACAATCTGCTTTAGCATGGGGAACATACAGAGTCAGTGTAGCAAACCAGTCATGCTCTTTTCCACAGTTGTTGTCCCACCAGGTCACAGCATGGTTAACATAATATCTGACTTCTTCTGTCTTTGCCATGACCGAAGATTTGAGTGGTACATCCTTGGCACGAGCTTACTTAGGTTCAAACTCTCCTTGGGGTCTGGTGGCAGATGCTGGAGGTGGTTGGTTCCATGTACACTGCAGAAGCTCTAAAACAGTTTTGGATTTTCCAGGCGTGAAGAATCGTAGAATTATTTGGGTTGAAAGGACCTTAAAGTCCATCCAGTTCCACTGGAGCAGGTCCCAGAAAGCACCATGCAACCTGGCCTTGAAGACCTCCAGGGATGGGGCAGCCGCAGCTCCTCTGGACAACCTCTGCCAGTGTTTCATCACCCTCACCATGAAGAATTTCTTTCTAATGTCTTGTCTAAATCTTTTCCCTTCCAGATTAAAACCATTCCCCTTCATCCTTTGGAATAGGCTGCCTAGGGAGGTGGTTGATTCACCTTCCCTGGAGGTGTTTAAGGCATGGGTAGATGAGGTCCTGAGGGACGTGGTTTAGTGTTTGATAGGAATGGTTGGATCCGATGGGTCTCTTCCAACCTGGTTGTTCTATGAATCTATGATTCTATGATCCTATCACTACATGCCCAAGATCTTCATCATCCCTGGGCAAAAGGAGAGCAGATAGCAGCATTTCTGGAAATTCAGCTGTGTTATCAGTCAGAGATATAAACAAAGACTAAGAGATTTCTTCAACCATTAAAATCTGTGAAACTATGAAAATTCAGTCAACCTGACACGGCTATCTTAATTGTGAAGAAATATGCATAAAAATACATGCTGAGGCCTGAAAAATCTGGTTGCATTAATTGCTGGCTGCCAGTTATTCTCTCTGTTCTGGTTTGAGCTTAAAGTAGAATCAGGTTCTTGCTTCAGCTCAGTCTCTTCTGAGTAACTTTATTTTCTGAGAGCTCACTGCATGTTTTTCAGACAGGGTTTGTCTCTAGCAGTGATCACACAGGGTACTGGGATGCAGAAAGATCAAGGTTTGTCCTTATTCCTACAAAAAAAAACCAAGGCCACCCTCGACCTGGTGGAGCCCTGAGTCAAAAAGGTGAAAACATCACACCCGCAGGAGGGGTGGACAGGACAGGTGACCCCAAACTGACCAGCAGAGGATCCCATCCCATAGATGTCACACTTGATATAAAACTAAGAGATCACAAGGATGTCACTCTCTTCTGTGATAGCCAACATCCAGTGAGGATCTCGTCTGTCTGTTTGCTCCTGATCCTGGATCTATGCATTCCTGAATCCAGTTCCCAAGCCCAGCTCCCTCCTAACCTCAGACCCTTTCCCTCGTGTCTGCTCTGCAGCATCTGTGGTGATGTGGAGTCATCAAGGGGTGGAGGTGCGATTACATAGTTGTACATATTTTTGATGATGGTGATGATGACGACGATAGAGGTTAATGTCTGTTTCTCTGATGTTATTCTTGCACACGATGGTTTCAGATGAACTGGCTACACCTGCACCAAGGAACAGCCAAACACTGACCAGCAGCAAAGCTGATTTTCTGAAGAACTCGTGAGTGATGCCAAACTCTGAGAAAAACACCCCATGATTACTCGAAATCCTTCATCTTGCAATATCACACTCCGATTCCCTTGGCTGAAGTCGCTGTTGCAGTAAGTGGTACTCAGGGAAACGAATTCTTTGGCTGGTGTGATTCAGGAGAGTAATTCCTGTGTCTTCTGCATGACAAGAGATTTTTCAGAGAAGGGTGAGTGTTCTTCCAATTCTACACAGGAGTCATCACCAATAAGTTGAATTTGAGGGGCTTACTTGGAATGAAAACCTCTTGAGAAGGGAGGAGGCTGTTTCTCATACCGACTGCTGTCGTCACGTGGTGGCTTGTAATATTTGACTTGGCTTCTTTTTGCAGGCCCAAAACTCACTGTCCTCATCAAGGCATCCTATGGAGTCATCAAAAGGTCCGGAAAAGACTAATTAGATCATTTTGCCTGTTCACCCTTGGCCAACTTAAAGTTGTTCCCTCCAATGTGTTCCCGCAGGTTTTCTTCTGAATGGGTGGATGAGGTGCTGAGGGACATGGGTTAGTGTTTGATAGGAATGGTTGGACTCGATGATCCGGTGGGTCTCTTCCAACCTAGTGATTCTATGATTCTATGACTAAAGTCCAAGGGCTTCCACCACTGTCCTCCTTAGCCTCTTAAGTTGAGGGACTTTTCCTTCTGCCTAACCTGTTTTCCATTACTTGATTTCACACCGTGACTCCTATTTCTAATTTCTTTTCCTTTCCTAAGTAATTTGTGCTGCTTTAGTTCTTTCTTAGTATTCCTTTTTAGGCATAGGACATGGATGTCTAGGAGGGAGATTATGAAATCTTCCAGTCTGCTCTTTTCTCTCATTTTTTCTCTTTCTGTGTTTGGTAAGCATGACTCCAGCATCCTCTTAAAGGATGGAGCAGTGGTCACTCCAATTATTCTGACAATCATCTATTACTGTTGCTTTGTGAGCCTTAAACTCAGGAAGGTGATGACCTAAGGGATGGAGCACTTCCCATATGAGGAGAGGCTGAGAGAGTTGGGGTTGTTCAGCCTGGAGATCAGAAGGCTCCAGGGAGACCTTAGAGCAGCTTCCAGTATGGAAAAGGGCTTCAGGAGAGCTGGGGAGGGGCTCTTGATCAGGGAGTGCAGGGATAGGATGAGGAGGAATGGTTTGAAGCTGGAAGGGGGGAAATTTAGAAGGGATATTAGGAAAAAAGTTACTTTTAGGGTGGTGAAACACTGGTCCAGGTTGCCCAGAGAAATTATGTCTTCCCCATCCCTGGAGGTGTTCAAGGCCAGTTTGGATGGGGCTTGGAGCAACCTGATCCAGTGGGAGGGTCACTGCCCATGGCAAGAAGTTGGAACTGGATGGGATTTGGGATCTTTTCCAACCCAAACCCTTCTATGTTTCTAAGGTGGTCCTATTTCCACCTTTGCACATCACTGTTTTCCCGTTTCTTACATATTTCAAATTTGTAATTGAGTTCTTCCTTCATCCTTTTCTTCAGACTAAGCCAATTTGATCTTTTCTTCTCATTTGTGTCTTTAATCATCCTCCTCACGCTCCAGATGGACTCTGCAACTCATCCATATCTCTCTTGAAATGGATTAGCCAATACGGACTGGAGCAGAATCATTTTATTGCAGTGGAAGGAAACGTTCCTGCTACTGCAACTCAGTACAGTGTTAACCTAGTTTTTATAACAGCAAGAATTTCTTGACTTGTGATGTTTGTAATCCATTATAGCTCCCTAAAAACTTCTCTGCAGAAGTGAGACCTGGACGGTCACTATACATTAGATATTTATCCAGGCAATGAATCTTTCTCAAATATAATCCTTGCACATGACTTCTTTAGAGATCATCTGCTTTTTACATCTAAACTTTTACCGCTCGGCTATGGGTTTCCTGCCTGGGCCAGGAGAGTCAGAACCACAGGCTGTGATTGCAGCAAACAGATTTGCCTGGTTCAGTGGCCTCTCCCAAAGAAACTGCTGTGTGTCAAAATGAGGATAATGACCAAGTCCCTAGGAGGACTTCCAGTACTGAAGGGGCTCCAGGAAGACTGGGGAGGGACATTTTATAAGGGCCTGGAGGATGAGGGGGAATGGCTTTAAATTGTAAGGGGGAAGATTTAGACTAGACATCAGGAAGGAATTCTTCACAATGAGAGTGGGTAGGCCCTGACCCAGATTGCTCAGAGGAATTGTGGTTGCCCCATCCCTGGAGGTGTTCAGGGCCAGGTTGGATGAGGTTTGGAGCAGCCTGATCCAGTGGGAGGCATCCCTGCCCATGGAACTGAATGATCTTTAAAGTCTCTTCCAACCCAACTCATTCTATGATTGATCTTTTTCCTTTCAAACGGAGCCCTCCCAGGTCCAACAGCTCCCACTGCACCATGATAGAAAATACAATTGTTCCAGCAGCCCTACCTTTAAGCCTAGTTGTGATCGGGCAGTCTGTCCTCATTTACTTCCCAGTCACCTCGTATCCCCTCGGGCACAAGGTCACTGACCTCATCAGCAGCCTCCTTCCCTCATCCTGGCAGTCAAACTTCCAAAGCCCCATTGCCAGTCTGGCTTCCCCACCGAGGCAGCACTGCTTGCCCCGTGTGTGTTCAGATGCCGCTCTTCCAAGATGTTTGTGTAGTTAAAACAAACCAAATAGTTCACCTACCTTCCAAAGGACATCACCAAGTTAAAAACAGATGGAGAATGCTGGCAACAGAGTGGATGTCTTTTTTTTTTTTTTTTTTTTTTCTTTCCACTAATGATTCAGAAGGCCAGTAACGGCTTTCTAGCCCTGGCTCTGGACCAGCATATCCTGTTGAGTCATGGCTGATGTCTGCACTCTAATCTTAACACATGTGGATGGGCTTGTTAGAACTTGTCATCCATCCCCGGCTACCAAAATATCCTCCTGCTTGACCTACCTCCACCTATTACACAATAGATCTTCTATGTTTGAGCATAAATGTGTGAGCTTGTGTGGTACAGATAGGAAAGAGGAGCAGAAGTAGCTATAGCTGGAAACACAACAGCCAAAGGAGGCAGAAAAGCAAATTGCTCTTTTGTTTCCCCTCTCCCTTGAAAAAGAAAAATAGTTATTTGAGCCACAAAGAGAGACTTTGAAGGTTTCAGCATCTCTCAGTCAGGGGCTGTCACTGGACTTTTATAGAATAGCATCAGCTGTAGTTTTGACCAAGCTGGTTTCTGCCACTGGGTGATACTATATGCCCACAAAAAGATAGGAATTAGGGCAAGTAAGGGATGCTGGAGAGTTAAAATGTTATCAACTTCTGGCGAAGTGTTTAAGTGTCAGGCAAGTGGGTTTTAAACTTTATTTTTATTGTGAATTTCTATTGCTGAATAAATTCGCAGTGGAGGAGCAACCCCACAAGAAGATAAATCCAGGGCTCTGGATCATAGAATCAATCAGTCAGAAAAGGCCTTTGAGATGAAATCCAACCATACCTGTCCACTACTGAAACAGATTCCTCAGCATGTCTTCTGCCCAGCTTTTCAATCCCTCCAGGGATGGGGGCTCCACCACCTCCCTAGGCAGCTTCTGCCAGGGCCTGACAACCCTTTCCACGAAGATGTTTTAACCCAAGCACAATCTGAATCTGCCCTGGTGCAACTTGAAGTAATTTCCTCTCTTCCCATCACCTGTCACTTAGGAGAAAGAGTCAACATTCACCTCACTCCAACCTCCTTTCAGGCAGTTGTCGACAGTGATGAGGTCTCCCCTCATCCTCCTTTTCTCCAGGTTAAACAACCCCAGTCCCCTCAGCTTCTTCTCATAATCCTTGTTCTCCAACCCCTTCCCCATCTCTATTCACTTCACTGGATGCGCCTCAGCCCCTAAATGTCATTCTTGGAGTGAGGGGCCCAAAACTGAACACACCATTTCAGGTGCAGCCTCACCAGTGCTGAATCCAGGGGCACAATCACTTCCCTCGTCCTGCTGGCCACCCTGTTTCTGGTACAAGCCAAGATGCCATTGGCCTTCCTGACCACTTAGGCCACTGCTGGCTGATGTTCAACAACTGTCACTGACACCTCCAGGTCCTCCTCTCCCAGGCAAACTTCACATTCTTCCGTTTTACAAACCTTCCTGGCTTCTCCCCCTCCCGAGAACTGAAGATCCCACATTTAAAACTAATGTTCTCAGTGGACAGAGAGATAAGCTGCAAAAGAGAAGAATGCATCGATGAGATGAGATTAGATTAGGACTCACACTGCAGAATTCGTTTGAGGGCCCTCTCAGCTTCAAAAAGTACCCAGATGGAGAATTTTGCTTGGTCTATGTTGTAAAGATAAAGCACATTTGCGAGCGCAGATCCAGCTTGAAGTTCAAACAAGCCTAATGTTCAGGAATGTTCTGCTTCTTGGGTTTGGTTGCAGTCCACGTCAAACTTTCAAATGAAAGATGAAGAGAGATCGCTCTCGAGATAGGAGCGGGAGATGAACTGATGAGACCAGAGCTCGTGTCTTTTCGGCAGTAGCTGAAACTCTCCAAAGCAGAGTTTCCCTTTCGTATGCAAAGCTCAGAACACTTACCGCTTAAGAATTTTTTCCTGGTGAAATGCTGGGAGCTTTGCCATTGCCTTCAGTGGAGTTTGGATTCCCTCCTAAACATTTAATCCTCCATATGGGGTAAGTATTTTTCAGACTTCATTGCAGATGGGGAAATGGAAAGGGATCACGTTGTAGCTGCTCGCCCAAGGCCAAAGCACGGTCAACGTGAACTCCAAATTTCCTGGTGCTGAGCCCCGTTCTTGGACCTTGTGCCATGGTCTTCCTGGAGGATAGGATGCCAGAGGCCACACACAGAGAGTGTGTTCCTACACTCCGCTTGCTGCTTTCCTCAACCCAGGAGAAGAAGCTCTGAGTCCTATGGTTTTCTTCCACCACAGCTTGCAAGTCAGGGGGCAATCCAGCCTCAAGGAAAGCCAATAGTAGAGTCTGAAACCAGGGAAAAAAGTGGCTCTGACCTCCTGCTACAGCATTTGAGTAGACCTATGATTTCTCCTCAGATGAAACAGTAAATCATAGAATCATAGAATCATAGAACAACCAGGTTGGAAGAGACTCATCGGATCATTGAGTCCAACCATTCCTATCAAACACTAAACCATGTCCCTCAGCACCTCATCCACCTGTGCTTTAAACACCTCCAGCGAAGGTGAATCAACCACCTCCCTGGGCAGCCTATTCCAATGCCAAATGACCCTTTCTGTGAAAAACTTCCTCCTAATCTCTAGCCTAAATCTCCCCTGGTGGAGCTTGAGGCCATTCCCTCTTGTCCTGTCCCCTGTCACTTGGGAGAAGAGCCCAACTCACTCCTCTCTACAGCCGCTCCTCATAAGGCCTGTTCTCCAGACCCTTCACCAGCTTCGTTGCTCTTCTCTGGACTCGCTCCAGAACCTCAACATCCTTCTTGTGCTGAGGGACTCACAACTGAACACAGGTTTCAAGGAGTAGCCTCACCAGTGCTGAGTACAGAGGGAGAAGAACCTCCCTGGACCTGCTGGCCACACCATTTCTGATACAAGCCAGGATGCCAATGGTAGGATGCTGGGATGAAATCAGGGCTGTGGTGGATTGACGTTGAACATCTCGTCTGCCTTCCTCCTGGCAAAAGTGTAAGACATTGGATAAGGTTCCAAAATAGCTTTGTGGTACCCACGATGCCCCCTGTCTTTTAACACCAATATTATTCTCTGGAGGAGTTTACCCCTGTTCTGCCCATCAGGAGAGTATGGGAGAATTAAGAACCAATGTAAGCATTGCAGGCAATGGCTGAGTGAGGTGAGATAGAATTATAGAATTCTTTGAGCTGGAAAGAACAAAGATCTGTTAGAGTGAGCCCAGAGGAGACCTTGAGGATGATCCGAGGCCTCGAACACCTCCTGTACAAGGACAGGCTGAGAGTTTTGTTGTTCAGCCTGGACAAGAGAAGGCTCTTGGGAGACCCTAGAGAAACTTCCAGTACAGAAAGGGGCTCCAGGAAAGCTGGGGAGGGGCTGTTGATCAGAGAGTGCAGGGACAGGACAAGTGGGATGGTTTTGAGCTGCAAGAGGGGAGGTGGAGATGAAATCTTAGGAAGAAATGTGTTCCTGTGAGATGAATAAGTCTGAGAGGGGAGGGCAGTGCAGAGAAGGACAGGGCAGACTGTTGGACTGGTAGGATCCAAGAGATCTGTCCAGGCTCCTTGTTAGGGTATTTAAGACAGATTTGGGGATCTTCTATGACAAATAGATTAAAAGAAGCCATCAGCATGTCATAGGTTATTCTGCCAGGGCTCTAGCTCTCTCCCAAGAAAACAGGAAAGGACTGGGTTGCATCAAGATCCCTTTCTGTAGTCTATGGATTCTCCTTTTTCCATGCCTCAGTTTCCCAAACTGTAAACTGGGAATGATGAAATCATCTGGAAACAGTTTTGAGCGGTGATAAAAAAAAAAAAAAATCTAGGTGTTACTTGTTGCTAATATTATCCCAGCAGTTCGTCTCCTCAGTAGCACCAGTGGATAAAGAATAAAGGGCACCGTGCCAGGAAAATGCTTCGAATAACACAGAAGTGCAGTGAGTTTCTCAAATCAAACTCTCCCTGGGGAATCAGTGAGCCCAGGCGCCTGTAGCTCTGGACTGAATAGGCTCCTGGCCTCAAACCAAACCCATTAGGAAAGGGTCCCAGCTGCAAGCAGGGGAGCAGGTGAGGAGGGAGCTCGGTGAGCGAAAAAGCCATCTGACAGCCCAGCTCAGCACCGTGCGAACACGCAGAGAAGCCAGGGACGGTAGCATTGAGTAGCGCTGAGCACTTGACTGGAGCAACAAATAATTGAGAGGGTTACAATATCCAGCTGTATCCTGAAGAGGTATTGGAACTTCACAGGCACTTGGAGTTGGCTGATGAACTGTAGAATCATAATGTGGTTTGGGTGGGAAGGGACTTCAACGCACATGCAGGTCCAACCCCACTGCTATGGGCAGGGACACCCCCACTGGATCAGGGGCTCCAAGCCCCATCCAATCTGGCCTTGGACACCTCCAGGGATGGGGACATTCACAACTTCCCTGGGCAACCTGGGTCAGGGCCTCCCCCACCCACAGCATGAAGAATTTCTTCCTAATGTCTCATCTAAAGCTTCCCCCTTCCAATTTAAATCCATTGCCCCTCATCCCATCACTCTAGGTACTTGTAAAAAGTCCTTCCCCAGCTTTCCTGGAGACACTTCAGGTTCTGGAAGTTACTCTAAGATCTCCTCAGAGCCCTCTTTTCTCCAGGTTGAATAACCCAAACTCTCTCAATCTTGCCTCATAGCAGAGGTTCTCCAGGCCTTGATTCATCTTCATGGCCTCCCCTGAGTGTGCTCCAGCAGATCCATGTCCTTCTTGTGCTGAAGACTCCAGAATGGAGTGTAGGACTCCAGGTGAAGTCTCACCAGAGTGGAGCAGAGGTGAGAATCCCCTCCCTGGCCCTGCTGGCCACACTGCTTTGGATACAATCCAGGATACTGTTGGCTTTCTGGGCTGAGAGTTCATGTTGTTGGCTCCTTTGAGCTTGTAATTCAGATGTCACATAGCTTTCATCTGCTTTCTGTAGATTTTAGACCATCAACTGGCAAAGCAGGTGAGGTCATAGAATCAGAGAATCATAGAATCACCAGGTTGGAAGAGACCCTCCAGATCATTGAGTCCAACCATCCACATCAATCACTAACCCATGTCTCTCAGCACCTCGTTCACCCATCCCTTAAACACCTCCAGGGAAGGAGAATCAACCCCCTCCCTGGGCAGCCTCTGCCACTGCCCAGTGACCATTTCCATGAAAAAAATTTTCCTGATGTTCAACCTGACCCTCCCCTAGCAGAGCTTGAGGCCATTCCCTCTCATCCTGTCCCCTGTCCCTTGGGAGAAGAGCCCAGCTCCCTCCTCTCCACAACCTCCTCTCAGATAGTTGTAGAGAGCAATGAGGTCTCCCCTCAGCCTCCTCTTCTCCAGGATAAACACCCCCAGCTCTCTCAGCTGCTCCTCTTCTTCTCCAGCTCCTTCACCAGCTTCATTGCTCTTCTCTGGGCTCGCTCCAGAGCCTCAACATCCTTCTTGTGCTGAGGGGCCCACAACTGAACACAGGATTCGAGGAGCAGTCTCCCCAGGGCTGAGTCCAGAGGGAGAAGAACCTCCCTGGACCTGCTGGTTGATGGTCCTTCTGTCAGACCTACTCTAACTGCCTAAGTTATATGAGATGAATTGAGGTGAAATTAATCCATGTCTAGATTTTTTTTGTTGTTAGAGAAGGAGCCAATGTGAACTCAGTGGTGATGGCAAATTTTGTTGCAGCAGATACAGAATATGGGTCTAGAGGAGGCTACAAATTCAATGTGAGGGCTGGAGCACCTTCCATACGAGGACAAGCTGAGAGAGTTGGGCTTGTTCACCTTGGAGAAGAGAAGGCTCCAAGGAGACCAAGGTACCATCCAGTACCTGAAGGGGCTACAAGAAAGCTGGGGAGGGACAGTTCACAAATGCTTGTGGTGATGGGATGAGGGGCAATGGGTATAAAACTAGAGAGGGGCAGATTTAGACTAGATGTAAGGAAGAATTTCTTCACAATAAGGGTGATGAGGCCATGAAATAAGATCCCCAGGGAGGTTGTGGCTGCCTCATCCCTGGAGATGTCCAAGACCAGGCTGGATGGGGCTTGGGTAGCCTGATTTGATGGGAGATGTCCCTGCCCATCACAGGGGAGTTGGAACTGGATGGTATTTAATGCCCCTTTGAACCTAAATTATAGTATGATTCTATACCCTCAGTGTAAGGAGGAGAGATGGAGGAGCAGAAGAAAAGAAGCTTCTTGAATACAGTGCCTTTAACACTCATGCCTGGTGATATGTGGGTTAGACGATTCCAACTGACTCAAATATATAAATATAATATAGTATAAAATATCACAGGAAAATTTAATTAAATGTAGCATATTTCAGTCTTATTCTACTATATTTTTTTTTTGTTTTTAAACTTAGCTGAAAAAATCCTTCTTTGAAAGCTTTGGTGATGAATTATAGACGTTCAAAGGTTTCATTAAAAGTTTGTTTTGTTTTAAATTGCCGGGATTTTTTACTGAAAGAAATTCAAAACTGAAGCCAAATGCTCCTGTGTTTGACCTAAAGTAAAGCGCTTGGTGGGATACTTGATTTTGCAAAGAAAATAAGGAGAAAATACTGATTTTCAGTGGTTTAATTAAAAAAGTGGGCTTGAATTACTATGCTGAAGGGAGTAATAGGATAATATTTCAGGGGGGGTAGGGGGAAGTGAAGTGCATGGTTTTTCTGAATGGTTCCATCAAATTAGATAAAAAAAATAATAGAGCTCATGTTGTTAATTCTAAAGCAGCAATGAGGAGCCCAGCAGTAGCTTATAGTCCAGTTTGGAGTGGCAGGATGAGGGGGAATGGTTTTAAATTGAAAGGGGGAAGGTTTATATTAGACATTAGGAAGAAATTCTTCAAAATGAGGGTGGTTCCCAGGTTATCCAGAGAAATTGAGGAAGCCCTTTCCCTGGAAGTGTTCAAGGCAAGGTTGAATAGGGCCTTGAGTAGCCTGGTCCAGTGGGAGATGTCCTTGCCTATGGCAGGGGGGTTGGGCTTAGATGGGCTTCCCAGTTCCTTCCAACTCAAACCATTCTACACTTCTATGATTGTATGAAAATCGCTTGAGATAGAATCATAGAATTGGAAAAGACCCATCGGATCATCAGGTCCAACCATTCCCATCAGTCACTAAACCATGTCCCTCAGCGCCTTGTCCACTTGTCTCTTAAACCCCTCCAGATCTTCCACTCTGACTTTGAAACAGGTTCAGGTCTCAGGAGGAGAATGGACTGGATGACCTCCAGAGCTGCTTTCCAATGCAGATGTTACCTTAATTTATGAACGGCAGATGATGATGATGATGTAGCTCTGAAAATTCTTGATATTATATCTCCATGCCAGAAGAGGAGATATTATTTTGACCTGAAGGAGGGGATGATTTTCTCATCAAATGGTCATGATCCTTGCTGTGAAACTCCTTTGAGCTTCAGCAGGAGTTCAGGGAGAAAATTTACAGTCTTTTCTGGTTTCAGCGGAGACCTCATTGCTCTCTATAACTACCTGAAAGGAGGTTGTGGAGAGGAGGGTGCTGGCCTCTTCTTCTAATTGTCAGGGGACAGGATGAGAGGGAATGGCCTCAAGCTCCACCAGGAGAGGGTCAGGATGGATATTAGGAAAAACTTTTTCACTGAAAGGGTTATTGGTCCCTGGCGGAGGCTGCCCAGGGAGGGGGATGATTCACCTTCCCTGGAGGGGCTTAAGGGACAGGTGGACGAGGTGCTGAGGGACATGGTTTAGTGTTTGATAGGAATGGTTGGACTCGATGACCTGGCGGGTCTCTTCCAACCTGGTTATTCTATGATTCTAGAAGGTGGCTGTCTGAGTCGTCCTCAAACAGGAGGCAACAGATGCAAGATGAAGTCATGGTTTGTTCTTTTCTGGAGGACAACTCCACTGAGGCTCAGCTGTGTTCTGGTGTCATGGTTTGTATCTATCCCAGGCACTGAGCCAGATCTCAGTCTAAACCGTTCCAAAACGACCACTGTTCAGAGAATAGGAGCCCAAAAAGCTAGACACAACATGTCATGTAGTAACTTACACGAAGAACAATCTAACACCTTCAAAACACATTTAGAAAACCATAAAACTAAATTAGCTGCTGTCGCTTCTGCTGGATTGTTGTAAACTCCCACCTCTCTGTGATGTCACCTTGAAAGGGTCATTGGGCATTGGAATAGGCTGCCCAGGGAGGTGGTTGATTCACCTTCCCTGGAGGTGTTTAAGGGACGGGTGGATGAGGTGCTGAGGGACATGGTTTAGTGTTTGATAGGAATGGTTGGACTCGATGATCTGATGGGTCTCTTCCTACCTGGTGATTCTATGATTCTATGATTCTATGAATGCCCACATCCACAGGAAGGATGGGATGTCATCCAGAGGGTCCTGGATAGGTTGGAGAATTGGGCCTGTGTGGACCTCATGAGCTTCAAAAAGGTCGAGTGCAAACTCCTCCACCTGAGTTGGGGCAATCCACGGTTTCAGTACAGAATGTGGGATGATGTGATTGAGAGCAGCCCTGAGGAGAAGAATTTGGGGTGCTGGGGGTGAGAAACTCTACATGAGCCAGCAATGTGTGCTCACAGCCCAGAAGTCCAACTGTGTCCTGGGCTACATTAAAAGAAGTGTGGCCAGTAGCCTGGGTCAGTGCCTCACAACCGTCCCAGGAGAACATTTCTTCCTAAGGTCTCATCTCAAACTTCCCTCTTATAGCTTAAAACTCTTCCCCTCATCCCATCCCTGCACTCCCTTATCAAGAGCCCCTCCACAGCTTTCCTGGAGTCCCTTTCTCTACTGGAAGCTGCTCTAAGGTCTCCTTGAAGCCTTCTCTTCTCCAGACTGGACAACCCCTATTCTCACAGACTATTCTGCTATGGGAGGTTCTCCAGTCCTCAGATCATTTTCATGGCTTCTTCTGGACTCACTCCAACAGATCCATATCTTACCAATTCTGAGGACTCCAGAACTGGACATAGGACTCCAGGTGGGTCTCCAAGAGTGGAGCAGAGGGGCAGGATCCCCTCCCTGGTCCTGGTGGCCACAATTCTTTGGGCACAGCCCAAGACATGATTTGCCTTCTGGGCTGCAAGCACATGTTGCCAGCTCATGTTGAGCTTCTCAACCCCAAGTCCTTCTCTTCAGGGCTGCTCTCCAACTCAGGTAGGTTCCTCCAATTTTCCGGGGCCAAATTTTCTTGCTTGAGTGAAGGGTGATTCATTATGGACATGGTTTAGTGTTTGATAGGAATGGTTGGACTCGATGGTCCGATGGGTCTCTTCCAACTTGGTTGTTCTGATTCTATGATTCTATGATTATCAAAGGTGATTCATTAGGGTTGGATTTGGATGATCTTTAAGGTCCCTTCCAACCCAAACCATTCTATGATTCTGTAATTATTGAAGAAGTCATGGAATGTTTCAACCAGGGACAGAACAAGGAACTCCAACACTGTAAGTTATGTTGAAATTTAAATTTCTACTCTTTCTGTAGTTGAGATAATACAGAAATATGTTCCCTATGCAAGTATTTAACTTCTTCATGGAAAAGAGAGGAAATACATTGGCTCTGTAACACTTCAGAGAAAAACACACTGCTTTGACATTTCTGAATCAGACCGTTTTGGTTTGCTCCAATGAATCAAAATGAAAGTTTGCACTTCAGCTTTATCCAAGGAACACTGAAGTTCTGTAGAACAGACCTTCAGATGACTTTAGAAGCCAAGGGATGCACAGGGACACCTCCCATTGGATCAGGTTGCTCAAAGCTCCATACAATCTGGCCTTGAACCCCTCCAGGGATGGGACAGTGACCACTTCTCTGGGAAACCTGGGCCAGGACCTCCCCATCCTCACAGCAAAATTGTTCTTCCTAAGATCTCATCTCAATCTCACCTCTTTCAATCAAAATCCATAACCTATTGTCCCATCCCTGCACTCCCCGATCAAGAGCCCCTCCCCAGCTTTCCTGGAGCCCCTTTCCCTACTGGAAGCTGCTCTCTGGTCTCCTAGGAGCCTTCTCTTCTCCAGGCTGAACACCTCCAGATCTATCAGCCTGTCTTCACATGTGAGGTGCTCCAGTCCTGAGATCATCCTCATAACCTCCTCTGGCCTCACTCAAACAGATCCATGTCCTATCAGTTCTGAGTATTCCAGAACTGGACAGAGGACTCCAGGTCAGGGCTCAGAGTGGAGCAGAGGGGCAGAATCCCATCCTTCTCCCTGCTGGTCCCAATGCTTTGGATGCAGCCCAAGACATGATGGTCTTTCTGGGCTCTGAGTGCATGTAGTCAGCTAATGTTAAGCTTCTCTTCCACAAGGACCCCAAGTCCTTCTCTTTGGAGCTGCTCCCAATCCATTCTCTACCCAGCCTGTTAATTATGTTTAGGATTGTCCCAACCCTTAGCAAGTTTGCAGATGACACTAAGCTGGGTGGAAGTGTCGATCTGCTGGAGGGTCGGGAGGTTCTGCAAAGGGACCTAAACAGGCTGGATCCATGGGCTGAGTCTAATGGGATGAGGTTTAACATGGTCAAATGCCAGGTCCTGCACTTGGGGCACAACAACCCTGAGCAGAGCTACAGACTGGGAGAAGTCTGTCTAGAAAACTGCCAGGAGGAGAGGGACCTGGGGGTGTTGGTTGACAGCCGACTGACCATGAACCAGCAGTGTGCCCAGGTGGCCAAGAAGGCCAATGGTCTCCTGGCTTGGATCAGACATGGTGTGACTAGTTCTCAAGCCTATCAAATCCCGCTGGATGTCACGTCTTCCTTCCAGCATGTCAGTCATGCCACACAGCTTGGTTTCACTGGCAGACATGCTGAGGGTGCCTTCAATCCCACTGTCCTTGTCTGTGACAAAGATGTTAAGCAACACCAGTCCCACAGTTACATCTTATCCCACTTCCCACCAGTTATTCCAGTGGGATGTAGGTACTTCCATCTATGTAGATACTGCATAGCATTAGTAGAGCCCAGTTGCCTCACTCCAGCAGTGAGCAAGGCTTAAATACGTCTTTTTTTTCAAAGGATTCATTTAATTGCTTCTTCGGAAGAGGTGCTGAGGACCTTAGGACCTTAAATGTTCCTCTGATACAGCAGGAAGGGAGGGGGTCTATCTGCAGGATCTCAGGGGCACTCACCCTGCTGGTCAGGTGGGATTTTAATGCTCCAACTCTATATATAAACCTGAGATCGTTATCTAGGAGGAATGAGCAAAAACGAAGCAGAGGAAACCTTGAGTGGAATCATCAGGAAGTGTTCCTCAATGGTGAGACAAATGGTCAGCCAGCAAAGGAGTCTCTTGGGGAGGAGAGGTGAATTTCCCCACATGAGTCATGTGTTGTTGAACTGGACAAAGGAGACAACAACATACAGCAGGGAAGAGAGAGTCAGATTCATGGATTTGCAAAGGGTCTTGGCAGGAGATGCTACCTCCCATCCTGCCAGTTTAGTTGTATGTTGTCAGCAAAGACCAAGTCAAGATCTTCTCGCGGCACTCACTGACCTAGGCAAAAGGTGCAAATCCCAGTAATTAAAAGTGGTTCTGCTTTCGTGTGTAGAGCTGGGGACTGCAGACAGAGAGGATGCATTTCAAAGGAAAGACTGAATAGAAGACAATCCACTCCACGTGTAAATGATCCTTTCCCCCCCAAAAAAAATCCCATGTAATGAAAAAGAAAGTGGAATTATTTGGTTGTGTTGCAAATGAACACAAATACACTAAGTGGGAATTGGTTTAGTCCTAAATAGCCTTGAGTGAAGGACAGAAAGGAGGCAATTCTAAGACCCAGTAAATCTGGGAGGGAAGGGACACCATCCAGAGGGACCTTGATAGGCATGAGAGGTGGGTCTGTGCTAATCTCATGAAGTTTAATGAGGCAAAGGGAAAGATCCAGCACCTGGGATGAGGCAATCCAATGCATAAATCCAAACTGGTTGGAGAATGGATTTAGAGCAACAACTTGGGATGCTAGTGGATGAGAAGTTTAACATGAACTGTTGATGTATGCTTGAAACCCAGAAGGCCAACTGTGTTTTGAGCTGAATCCCAAGAAATGTGGCCAGCAGGGCAAGGGAGGGAATTCTCCCACTCTGTTCTGCGCTGGTGAGACCCCACTTGGAATCCTGTGTCCAGTTCTGGAATCCTCAGCACAGGAAGGACATGGAGCTGTTAGAGTGAAGTCCAGAGGAGGCCATGAAGATGATCCAAGGGCAGGAGAGCCTCCCATGTGAGGACAGGCTGATAGAGTTGGGGTTCTTTAGCTTGGAGAAGAGAAGGCTTCAGAAGACCTTAGAGCAGCTACCAGTATGGAAAGGGGCTCCAGGAAAGCTGGGGAGGGGCTCTTGATCAGAGATTGTGGGGATGAGGGAAACAGTTTTAGGCTGAAAGAGGGGAGATTGAGATGAGATTTTAGGAGGAAATATTTTCCTGTGAGGGTGGGGAGGCCCAGGTTGCCCAGGGCAGTGGTGGCTGCCCCGTCCCTGGAAGTGTTGAAGGCCAGGCTGGATGGGGCTTGGAGCAGCCTAATCCAGCTGGAGGTGTCCTGGTCCATGCTAGGGTGTTGGAACTGGGAGGGCTTTGAGGTCCCTTCCAACCCAACCCATGCATGAGTCTCTGACTTCAGCATCTCTACCTCCTCCATTCCACTGATTTCTAAGCATGCACTGAACAAACATCTTCCACTCAAAATCCCTGAGCCACAATAAATGAATCTGTAAGCAGTTTCTCCTCATCCCTCACATACCCTCCATCTGCTCAGGTCTTAAATACATAGATATCCTACTGTTGGGCAGGTCGACAAGTTTATTTATTGACAGAGACCTTCTCTTTCCAGGAGTTGTTTGACACAAGTCACATGTCTTCCATTAAACACCAAGTGACCCTGAGCCATGGAAAGTTGTGTGATGTTGCTCAACCTTTTGAGTTGCCTGGTTTCCTGGAAATTCTAAGAGAAATTCAGGAAACTTGATGGACAACGTGAGTAATTCTCAATTTTTGTTGTTTTATTTTTTTATGGTAGCAAACAAGGGAGCATAAATTCCATGAATATCGGAGCATGTTATCTGGAACTTGGCTGCTGGGTACTTTCCAGAAGCCAACCACCAGGTTTCCTCAGGTTTCTTAAGCCTGGTTTGTTATTGCAACTCACATCAAAATATCCTTGAAATGCTACCTCAAACGCCAAACCAATGAAACCTTCTTTCATTTCATTTCAGACCCTATGCAGAGCTACAGACTGGAAGAATTCTGACTGGAAAACTGCCAGGAGGAGAGGGACCTGGGGATGTTGGTCGACAGCTGACTGAACATGAGCCAACAGTGTGCCCAGGTGGCCAAGAAGGCCAATGGCATCCTGGCTTGGATCAGAAATGGTGTGACCAGCAGGTCCAGGGAGGTTCTTCTCCCTCTGGACTCCCCACTGGTGAGGCCGCTCCTTGAATCCTGTGTTCAGTTGTGGGCCCCTCAGCACAAGAAGGATGTTGAGGCTCTGGAGCAAGTCCAGAGAAGAGCAACGAAGCTGGTGAAGGGGCTGGAGAACAGGCCCTATGAGGAACAGCTGAGAGATCTGGGGGTGTTTAGCCTAGAGAAGAGGAGGTTCAGACGAGACCTCATTACTCTCTCCAACTACCTGAAAGGAGGTTGTAGAGAGGAGGGAGCTGGGCTCTTCTCCCAAGTGACAGGGGACAGGACAAGAGGGAATGGCCTCAAGCTCTGCCAGGGGAGATTTAGGCTAGAGATTAGGAGGAAGTTTTTCAACAGAAAGGGTCATTGGTGCCTATCAGAGTCTGCCCAAGGAGGTGGTTGATTCCCCTTCCCTGGAGGTGTTTAAGGCACAGGTAGATGAGGTCCTGAGGGACATGGTTTAGTGTTTGATAGGAATGGTTGGACTCAATGATCCGGTGGGTCTCTTCCAGCCTGGTTATTCTATGATTCTATGTATGATTCTATGACCCACCGCAATCTGATGACACAATTGTCTTTAGGCTGTGATAAATCAGATACTGAGATGATGACACTTGTAAACTTAAAAGAATTAGATCTAGACACTTCATTTGCATCTGAAGCTTTGCAGCCAGTAGAAACACATGCAAACAGCAGACAAAACTCCCTGAAGAGCTCATATTACATCAGAAGACCTCAGAGGACAGGATCAGGGTAAAGTTCACTCACACATCTTTTTTTAAATGCCTCCTTAATTGCTTTCACTTAGACTCAAGTAGCCTATTGGGCTGCCTCAAAGCAAGGGCAAAGCCAAACTGTTTGGGTAAATCTGAGGATATCAAAATGTTTTTGTATCTCCAATAGACCAAGAGTATTCAAAGCCAAAAAAGCCACCATGAAATGAAAACATTAGCCCAGAGTATTTAGGGTGTGCATGGCAATCACAACACAGAGATTGACCGCAGAAATCTAATCATTCTCACATCTGAGTGCTTGGCCTTGCTGGGTATCCTTGAACTGCAGCCATGAGGTGGAAAAATCTGTCGAGACCAGCAAAGCCTTCGTCCTGTGAAGTGCTGTGCATCTCAGCAGAGCACCCAGTTGGCAGCTAAGAACATCTCAGCTTCCTGAAGCTGTGACTTTGCTCCATTTGTATATCAGAGCCCAATATTTCCAGCGAAGTACCTACCCAGGTGCTGTTGGGTAGGTCTGATAGAACTCAACCAGTGTTCAGAGCAGGGCAAAGGAGGTTAGAAAAGATTTGATTCCAACACTGAAGTTCATGAAAATAAGATTTGTGCTTGTTGACCTTGTTCAGCCTAAATAAGAGGAGGCTCCAGGAAGACATAGAGCGGCTTCCAGTAGTGAAAGAGGCTCCAGGAAAGCTGGGGAGGGGCTCTTGATCAGGGAGTGTAGGCACAGGACAAAGGGGAATGGGTTTGAGCTGAAAGAGGGGAGAATGAGATGAGATCTTAGGGAGAAATGTTCTCCTGGAAGGGTGGGGAGGCCCTGGCCCAGGTTGCCCAAAGCAGTGGTGGCTGCCCCATCCCTGGAGGTGTTTAAGGCCGGGTTGGATGGGGTTTGGAGCAACCTGATCCAGTGGGAGGTGTCCCTGTCCATACCAGGAGGGTGAAACTGGATGAGCTTTAAGGCCCTTTCCCACCCAAACCAATCTGTGATTCTATGTCATTAGCCCATAGACTCTGCTTACTAAATCAAGCCAGGCTAGACAGCAGGTACGTGGAAAATCAGGATTAGAATTCAAAATGAGTTCAATAAACATAAGAAAAAGATCAGGAGGGAATAAATAAAAAAGGACAAAATTGAATAAGATCAAGAATGTTAATAACCATGTTTCAACATACAAGAAGAGGGGGATGTCTGGCTTGGAAGCATTCATGTAGAAGAGAATCTAAAGAGAAAAAGAGGGTAATGAGGTGAACTTAAACCAACAATGCTGTAATAACAAGGTGCTGAGGGACATGGTTTAGTGTTTGATGGGAATGGTTGGACTCTATGATCTGGTGGGTCTCTTCCAACCTGGTTATTCTATGATTCTATGACTCTATGAATTGCCACACTGCAGCTGTAAGATGATCTGTAAGACAATCACACAATCGCGTTCTCTTCTGCATCAGAAATTATATCCATGGCTGGGTTTGGGTGCTGCACTGTGAGAAAATCAGGGACCAGCTGGAGATGGTCAGCAGGAAGAAGGCAGAATCAGAGATCTAGAGGTCATGATCTGTGGAGAGAGACCAAAACCAGGATTTTTTACCTTAGGAAGTCATGGGAGTGACATAGGATGAGAGGAGAAAGTCAAGTTGCACCACGGCAGGTTCAGATTGGACATGAGGAAAAATTTCTTCACCAAAAGGGTTCTCAGGCCCTGCCAGAGGCTGCCCGGGGAGGTGATGGAGTCCTCATCCCTGGAGGTATTTAATAGACAGGCAGATGAGATGCTTAGGGATATGATTTACTAGCAGACAGGTACAGTTGGTCTTGCTCTCTACAACTCCCTGAGAGGAGGTTGTGGAGAGGAGGGAGCTGGGCTCTTCTCCCAAGGGACAGGGGACAGGATGACAATGGCCTCAAGCTCCACCAGGGCAGGTTTAGGCTGAACATTAGGAAAAAAATATTTCACAGAAAGGGTCATTGGGCAGTGTCAGATTCTGCCCAGGGAGGTGGTTGAGTCAACTTCCCTGGAGGGGTTTAAGGGATGGGTGGACGAGGTCCTGAGGGACATGGGTCAGTGTTTGATAGGAATGGTTGGACTCAATGATCCGGTGGGTCTCTTCCAACTTGATTATTCTATGATTCTATGATGATCTCAAAGGTCTTTTCCAACCTAGTGATTCTACAGTTCTGTGATCTGCAACGTCTCTGAGCAACCTGGGCCAGTGCCTCATCAACCACACAGGAAAACATTTCTGCCTAAGATTTCATCTTAATCTCCCCTCTTTCAGCTCAAAACCATTGTCTTTCATCCCACCCCTGCACTCCTTGACCAAAAGCCCCTCCCCAGCTTTCCTGTAGGCAATATCTGTGGAGACTCAGCTATCTTGGAGACTGGGGCTTTGAGGAAGATGGTTTGTCCTCTCAGGGCTGTAATGAGAAACACACTGATGAGCCTGAGGCTCTTGGATGTCAAAACAGAGACAGAGTAGCCTGAATAGAATCTGCAGCAAATCCGGACTTAGAAATGTATTCAGAACAGGCAAGTCCCTCAAATGAGTGAAGTCTGGGGAGCAGAGGTTGTCCAAGGTGAGCTCTGTCTGAGAATAGGTGCGAATAGAATGAATTTAAGGAAAGGGAAAATTTAGTTTGAATATCAGGAAATGTTTCCTGACAGTAAGAAACACAAGGCTGCGACTCACCTCCCCTAGGGAAGCTCTGGGAGATAGTGGTTAGAGTCACATTACTGCTGAGCTGGACAGAGCAGCAGATCATAAAATGCAAAGGAACAATCCGGGATTGCTCCCCAGGGATGTCAGAGGTGACCTCACAGGTGTTCTTTCCACCTCTAATCTCCCTGCTATCGGTCTGAGCGTGACGGGAAATGTAGGGAACACACCCTTTGTATCCTTCCCTGTCTCTGGGAAGGCAGAGGGGAGCACCAGGGTCCAGGCATGCTTTGGATGCCAGAAAGTCAGTAAGAGGCAAGAATGGGTTATTTTGGACATAGGGCTGTGGAGGATGGGAACAGGGCAATGTTCTTTGAGGCAGAATGTCCAGACTCCAAAGCAGCTCCCTGTAATTCAGCAGGAAGAAATTCTTCCTAATGTCTGATCTAAATCTTTCCCCTTCCAGTTTAGATCACAGAATCATAGAACAACCAGGTTGGAAGAGACCCATCAGATCATCAAGTCCAACCGTTCCTATCAAACACTAAACGATGTCCCTCAGCACCTCGTCTACCTGTGCCTTAAACCCCTCCAGGGAAGGTGAAACAACCCCCTCCCTGGGTAGCCTATTCCAATGCCCAATGACCCTTTCTGTGAAAACCTTCCTCCTATTCCCTAGCCTGATTCTCCCCTGGAGGAGCTTGAGGCCATTCCCTCTTGTCCTGGCCCCTGTCACTTGGCAGAAGAGCCCAGCTCCCTCCACTCCACAACCTCCTTTCAGGTAGTTGTAGAGAGCAATGAGGTCTCCTCTCAGCCTCCTCTTCTCCAGGATAAACAATCCCAGCTCTCTCAGTTGCTCCTAATAAGGACTGTTCTCCAGACCCCTCACCAGCTTCGTTGCTCTTCTCTGGACTCACTCCAGAGCCTCAACATCCTTCTTGTGCTGAGGGGCCCACAACTGCAGACAGGATTCGAGGAGCAGCCTCACCAGTGCTGAGTCCAGAGGGAGAATAACCTCCTTGGTCCTGCTGGTCACACCATTTCTGATCCAAGCCAGGATGCCATTGGCCTTCTTGGCCACCTGGGCACACTGCTGGCTCATGTTCAGTCAACTGTCGACCAACACCCCCAGGTCCCTCTCCTCCTGGCAGCTTTCCAGCCAGGCTTCTCCCAGTCTGTAGCTCTGCAGCTCTGGGCTGCATTTCTTTGGATGCAGCCCAGGACACGGTTGCTTTCTGGGCTGCGAGTGCACATTACCAGCTCAAGGTGAGCTTCTCATCCACCAGCACCCTCAAACCCTTCTTTTTGGGGCTAGTCTCAACCCATTGTCACCATCCACAGGACTCCACAAAGCTGTAGTTTAGTTTTACCTCTGGAAGATCTAATTTTGTATTTCTTCACGCCTAAAATCTCCCTCTGTATGAAAATGACTCATCCTGCCGAACACCAGGCACTTGTTGAGCGCGTGCCGAGTTTTTTCAGTCTCTTTGCTGCCATGATGCCTCTGGTGCCTCTCAGCTCCACTTAGGAACTGACAGACACTTTAGGGACTCATAAATATTATGACAGAATAGAATCTCCTCCGTGATTCTCCCTTTGAGGGAAGGGCAACCAGTGTGACGGTGCCAGAGCTAATGGTTTGGGAGGGTTTTGGAAGCCAAAAGCATTACGCTTATTTGTATTGCCACAGCATCAAGAGGTTGAGATCAGAACTCCACGTTGTTAGTCACTACGGTGGTTCTTAGGGAGACTGTCCTGACCTTTAAAGAAATGGAAAGTGAGGCAAAATGACTCATTCAAGAACAGAGCCAGAAACAAAGTCCCATTCTCCTGGGGACAAGACTTGTGAGCAAGTGAAGATCATCTCTTCACACTGTGGCGCAATACGGAGAGACCAGCCTTTCTGCTACCATCCTGCATAAGATTTCAGGTGATGGAAGAGAGAATGGTCCTGTTGTTGGTCCATCTACCAGGCAAACAGGCTCCGTAGGTAGCTGGAAGAAAGGGTTTGGAGTGTTCTTCTCTGTGCAAGAGAAGCTGGCACAAGGGGTAACTGGTGTGCCCGCATTGAGGTTCTTATAAACAGATATTTTTCTCAAAAAAAAGGGGGAAAGGAAACAAAAAATTCAGGGAAAATGAGGAGTCATGAAGTCCTTCCATCCATCACAGAGCTGTAATCATTGTTTAAACTTTTGGTCTATATCTGGTTGCTGTTGTTTGTGTTGCCAACGCAGCCAGACCCAGGAAGGGAGGAAACTTGGCTGGTAGACAATGTGTTTTCCCTTCAAAGCAGGGTGTGAACTGGGGCTTGGTTACAATCACACTTTCCACTTTCCCCTTTCAGGGATCTCCTTCTGCTTCAAGTGGGGCAGACAGCATAAACACAGCAACAGGTCATCAGCAGTTCACAGAATCACAGAACAACCAGGTTGGAAGGGACCCATCGGATCTTCTAGTCCAACCATTCCTATCTAACACTAAACCAAGTCCCTCAAGACCTCATCCACCCGTGCCTTAAACACCTCCAGGGAAGGGGAATCAACCACCTCCCTGGGCAGTCTATTCCAATGCCCAATGACCCTCTGCGTGAAAAACCTCCTCCTAATCTCCAGCCTAAATCTCCCCTGGTGGAGCTTGAGGCCATTCCCTCTCGTCCTGTCCCCTGGCACTTGGGAGAAGAGCCCAGTTCCCTCCTCTCCACAACCACCTTTCAGGTACTTGTAGAGAGTAATGAGGTCTCCTCTCAGCCTCCTCTTCTCCAGCCTAAACCCCCCCAGCTCTCTCAGCCGCTCCTCATAGGGTCTGTTCTCCAGCCCCTTCACCAGCCTCGTTGCTCTTCTCTGGACTTGCTCCAGAGCCCCAACATCCTTCTTGTGCTGAGGGGCCCACAACTGAACACAGGATTCAAGGAGTGGCCTCACCAGTGTGGAGTCCAGAGGGAGAAGAACCTCCCTGGACCTGCTGGTCACACCATTTCTGATCCAAGCCAGGATGCCATTGGCCTTCTTGGCCACCTGGGCACACTGCTGGCTCATGGTCAGTCGACTGTCGACCAACACCCCCAGGTCCCTCTCCTCCTGGCAGTTTTCCAGCCAGGTTTCTCCCAGTCTGTAGCTCTGCATAGGGTTGTTGTGCCCCAAGTGCAGGACCCGGCATTTGGCCGCGTTAAACCTCATGCCGTTGGACATTGCCCAGCGGTCCAGCCTGTTTAGGTCCCTTTGCAAAGCCTCCCTACCCTCCAGCACATCGACACTTGCACACAGCTTAGTGTCATCTGACAAGTTCTTGACTTGTTGGAGCAGGTGACCTTAGAGCTCCAGGAAAAAGCCTCCATGGAGTCTGAGATGGCATCTGATTACTGCTTTTGTTTTCCCTTAAGCACCACTTCTTGTCACAATGGTTGTCCTTTCTCCGTCCTCTTCCCCTAATCTGGCGGTAAGCACTTTGAAATAGAATCAAAGAACCATGGAATGGATTGGGTTGGAAGGGACCTTAAAGATCATCCAGTTCCAACCCCCCCTGCCATAGGCAGGGACACCTCCCACTAGATCAGGTGACTCCAAACCCCATCCAACCTGGCCTTGAACACCTCCAGGTATTGTGGGGCAGCCGTGATTTCTCTGGGCAACCAGGGCCAGGGCCTCCCCACCCTCAGCGTGTAGAATTTCTTCCTAATGTCTCATCTAAATCTTCCCCTTTCCAATTTAAAGCCCTTCTCCCTCATCTTATCACTACTGGCTTTTGTAAAATGTCACACTCCAGCTTTCTTGTAGCCCCTTTGAGTACTGGAAGCTGCTCTGAGGTCTCTCCAGAGCCTTTTCTTCTCCAAGCTGAACAACCCCAACTCTCTCAGCCTGACCTCTGAGCAGAGGTGCTCCAGCCCTCTCGTCATCTGTATGGCCTCCTCTGGACCTGTTCCAACATTTCAATCTCTTTCTTATGCTGTTGATTCCAGAACTTGGCACAGGACTCCAGGTGGGATCTCATGAAAACAGAGTAGGGGGGCAGAATCCCCTTTTTGGCCCTGCTGGCCACGCTGCTTTGGCTGCAGCCCAGGACACGGCTGGTTTCTGGGCTGCAAGCACACCTTGCCGGCTGATGTCCAGCTTCTCATCACACAGCACCCTAAGTCCTTCTCCTCAGGGCTGCTCTCAGATCACAGGCATCCTCATTTAGGGGCATCTCTGTCAGAGGCATCCCTTGATTTCGTGATGCTGTCCTGACTGGGAACTCCCCATAGTACTCAAGTCCCATGGAGAGCTTTCCTCTGTTGGGATGCAGGTCATTGGACAATGGCAGAGGCTGCCCAGGGAGGGGCTTGAGTCCCCTTCCCTGAGGTGTTTAAGGGACGGGTGGATGAGGTGTTGAGGGACATGTGTTAGTGATTGATGGGAATGGTTGGACTCGATGATCCGATGGGTCTCTTCCAACCTGGTGATTCTATGATCCCTCATGTGCCTCCTGACCTTAATACACCAGGTCGCCAGCAGATTCACCTGAAGTTAACCTGAACAACGTCATCCTTGGTGCTGCAGAGAATGAATCAGTTTCTTTCCTGTTTTAAATTTTGCATATTTTTTTTAAAAAAAATAGAATTCTGAGCTCCACCCTTAGAATTTTGAGCTTACTCATTGCCCCAACTTCCCCATCTACCTTGCCAGAATGAATAAATCACCATGGCTCACTCTGCTGAAGAGAAAGTAGTTTAAGAGAGTGTTCCTCTCCCAGTCCCATCACTGCCTCCCCTCTTGGATCCTGCACATAACTTTACTTTAAGGGATAACCAAGTTGATCTTCCAGATGAATTGTTAGCTCCACAGGTGAGTGTGAAGTTGTTTTGTTTTTCTCCCACTTGAGTTGGTTTGGTGAACTTGAGGTGGAGTTTGGTGCATGCACGGTAGGGACCAAGACTTGCTGAAAATCTCTCAACGCTGGTGGGATTAGAGACTATGGCCTCAAGTTGCAGCAGGGCAGGGTCAGATTGGACATTAGGAAAAATTTCTTCTCAGAAAAGGTTCTCAGAACCTGGCAGAGGCTACCCAGGAAGGTGGTGGAGTCCCCATCCCTGGAGGGGTTTTAAAAACTGGGTACATGAAGTGTTCAGGGATCTGGTTTAGTAGTGGACAGGGATGGTTGGACTCAATGATCTCAAAGGTCTTTTCCAACCAAATGATTCTATGATTTAACAGTGTCTGGTCCCAGTTTACTAACCTTCCATACCTCAGTTCTCCAAGGCAGACTACACTATGGTGTCTATCAATGTGATCCAGTTGCAGCAGGAGTGATCCCTGATCCTGTCTCCTGATTCATATTTTATGCAAACTCTCTGAATAATCAATCTCTCATCTCTCCTGTAAGGGAATTGCCTTGGAGATAGCATTGTCAGGGCAATTTCTTTGACAGGCAACCGTCACTTTGCCCTCCATTGATTTCCATCCAATTTTACTGCAATGACCAACTCTAAACCAAATGTTTTGGGGTTGTAGACTGCAGCATTTGTCATTAATCAGCTAAATTTAGAGTGCAGGGCTGGGCTGAGGAGACCTATAACCTAATCTGTTTAGATTTGGTCAAATGGTGAAATCTTATAAATAAACTTATTTTTAAAGAGGGGCGAAAAGTGTAAGAAAGTCACCAGAATGTCCTGTGAAATCATCTGGGTCTTGTCAAACTGTTTGTGCCAAAAACATCCCATAAATATAAGCGTATTTTGTGATGATTCTATTTGAGATTGTCCTTGATTTTTTTTTCCCCCCAGTCAAAATACCCGTTTGTTTCTAATGCCAGAAAAACCTGGCTGTAAAAATCACAGAATCATTGAAACGTGGACTGGTTTGGGTTGGAAGAAACCGTAAAACTCATCCTGACCCAACCTCCTGCCATGGGCAGGGACACCTCCCACTGGATCTGGCTGATCCAAGCCCCATCCAACCTAGCCTTAAACACCTCTAGGGAGGGTGAATCCACCCCTTCTCTGGGCAACCTGGGCCAAGACCTTACCACACTCACCAAAAGGATTTTTTTCCCCCTAATCTCATCTCAATCTCCCCTCTTGCAGTTTAAAACCATTCCCCACTGTCCTATCTCTGCATTCTTTGACCAGGAGCCCCTCCCCAGCTTTTCTGGAATCCCTGTTGGTACTGGAAGCTGCTTTTAGGTCTCTCCAGAGTCTTCTCTTCTCCAGGCTGAACAATCCCCACTCTCTCAGCCTGTCCTCATACGGGAGATTCTTCAGCCCCCTGGTCATCTTCATTGCCTCCTCTGGACTCATTCCAACTGACGTCTTTCCTGTGCAGACTCCAGAACTAAAAACATCACTGATGTCTGATGAAGTCACTGCTGTGCACGCAACCAAGGCGGTTTGCGAATGCAGCTCCAACGGGGCCCGTCACGTACCTACTATTCTTAGATGTCTGGGCACCATGACCTGACTTCCTACATCCCCACACAGAGGGTGGGAAGGATCTTTGCAAGGTGTGGACATCCACAAGCAGCAGAGCCTCCTGTCAGGGCTGCTCTTCCTCCTCTGCATTTCATACATGATAAATATTTATTACCTCTTGTACCACACACTGGTCAAAGACCATTCCCAGTTGTCACATCTTTTCCCTTTCCCTTCATAGAATCACAGAATCATAGAATCACCAGGATAGAAAATACCCACCAGATCATCGAGTCCAACCATTCCCATCAATCACTAACCCATGTCCTTCAGCACCTCGTCCACCTGTCCCTTAAACCTCTCCAGGGAAGACGACTCAACCCCCTCACTGTGCAGCCTCTGCCACTGCCCAATCACCCTTTCCGTGAAAAATCTTTTCCTAAGATCCAGCTTGAACCTCCCGTGGTGGAGCCTGAGGCCATTCGCTCTCGTCCTGTCCCTTGGGAGAAGAGCCCAACACCCTCCTCTCCACAATCTCCATTTGGATAGTTGGAGAGAGCAATGAGGTCAGGCTGAGAGGGTTGGGGTTGTTCAGCCTGGGGAAGAAAAGGCTCTGGGGAGATCTTAGAGCAGCTTCCAGTACTGAAAGAGGTTACAAGAAAGTTGGGGAGGGACTTTTTACAAGGGTCTGTAGTGATAAGGTGAGGGAGATTGGCTTTAAATTGGAAGAGGGAAGATTTAGATGAGACATTAGGAAGAAATTGTTCACACTGAGGGTGGGGAGGCCCTGGCCCAGGTTGCCCAGAGATGCCAAATTCCTGGAGGTGTTCAAGGTCAGGTTGGATTAAACTTGAGCAACCTGGTCCAGTGGTAAGTATCACTGCCACAAGGGCTGGAACTGGGTGATCCTTTAGGTCCTTTCTAACCCAAATAATTCTAGGATTCTAGATAAGACCCAAGGGAACAGCTTGAACTGACCTGGCTCAATCTGAGCCCACGCTGGAGCCCATCTAGACAGGCAGACGTTCCCTCCTGTGCAGCCTGAATTTCCCCTGTCTCCCACTGCCTCTTGGCTGGATCGAGGCGAACCACGGCTCTCGCCTTGTTTTGCTTTCAGAAGACACTTGTCATCCTAAGCACGTGTTATTATTTTGCTTTAATTACACGGGCTGCGTTTTATTTTGAACTCTGCTTGGCTATTTTTCTGATGGATGTTTTAAGGCTCTCTGGGTACGAGTATCCTTGTTTATGAAACAGCCGGAGAGCTGTGGCTGGTGGGTGCCATAAAAATAAAATGCATTATTATTATTATTATTGTTATGATGATTACATGCTGGCTAAGCATACACAGCTCAGGAATGAAAAACATCTCGGTTATGTCAGGAATGGGGGGCAAACAAATACACTATGCAGCGTTATAAAAAAGGAATAATAATAAAACAAGCTGTGGTTTCAAATATAAATTGGTTGTGAAAACATCTGTGTTTATTTAAGCAAGCAGGGTCAGAGATAACAATCAATTACATGGTTAATTTTCTATGGATATGGATGCTGAGCTGCATCCAAATCAGCGTGGCCAGGAGGGCCAGGGAAGGGATTCTTCCCCTCTACTCCACTTTTGTCAACCCCACCTGGAGTCCTCTGTCCAGTTCTGGAATCCCCAAAGGGGACGGAACTGTTGGAATGGGTCCAAGGGAGGCCACAAAGATGATCCGAGGGCTAGAGCACCTCTGCTATAAGAGTTGGGTTTGTTCAGCCTGGAGAAAAGAAGGCTCCAGGGAGAGCTTAGAGCAGTTTCTAGTACTCAAAGGGGCTACAATAAAGCTGGGGAGGGACATTTTACAAGGAGCTTGAGTGAAAGGATAGGTGGGAATGGGTTTAAACGGGAAAGGGGAAGATTTAGATGGGGTCTTAGGAAGAAATTCTTCATGCTGAGGGTGGGGAGGTCCCGGTGCAGTTTGCCCAGAGAAGTTGTGGCTGCCCCACAACACCTGGAGGTGTTCAAGGGCAGGTTGGACGGGATTTTCAGCAACCTAGTCTTGTGGGAGGTTTCCCTGCCCATGGCAGGGGTGTTGGAACTGGATGGACTTTAAGGTCCCTTCCAACTCAAACCATTCTGTGGTTCAGGGATTCAATGATTCTAATAATCAGCGGATATGTAAACATAGCTGACAGATTAAATCTCGCATCAAATTTATGTGAGAAGGATTTTGCTGTGTTGGTATTTCAGATCCTAGATGGTTATCAAAACCAGCCCAGCCCAATGAGTGGCGAGTGCTTTTATCACTCCCACACTCCTCTCATTAATCCTTAATAAATCTGCTTTCAATAATCATCTCTAAACATACAATTGTTGTTTTATTGCTCTGGAACTGAACGACACTTTATTAGGGGAATTGCAAACCCTTTCAGAGTGTAGAATGGTTCCTGTTCATACTGGATGAGAACAGGCTTGGGATTGATTTGATTACCAGGTCAGGTCTGATTGCAGCTATCACAGCATCATAGAATAACCAAGTTGGAAGAGACCCACAAGGATCATCGAGTCCAACCACTCAATCACTTGGTTGGAAAGGGTCTCTGAAATCTTCAAGCCCAACCATACCTGTCCACTACTAAACCAGATCCCTGATCACTTCATCTACCCACCAACTCTCTGCAGGACTTGTATAGCTCTTCTCTGTTGTCTGTTCCTATGTATGAGGTGATGTTGAGCTGGAACGTGTCCAAAGAGACTCAGCAGTCAGGTATCAAACATGAATGTTGAAGTCGGGATGATCCATCCAAGTGACCAGATGTGCAACCAGACCTTAGAATCATAGAAACATAGAATAAGCAGGTTGGAAAAGACCCACCAGATTATTGAGTCCGACCATTCCTATCAAACACTAAACAGTGTCCCCCAGCACCTCGTCCACCCGTCCCTTAAACCCCTCCAGGGAAGGGGAATCAACCCCCTCCCTGGGCAGCCTCTGACACTGCCCAATGACCCTTTCTGTGAAATATTTTTTCCTAATGTCCAGCCTGAACCTCCCCTGGTGGAGCTTGGGGCCATTTCTTCTTATCCTGTCACCTGTCCCTTGGGAGAAGAGCCCAGCTCCCTCCTCTCCACAACCTCCTCTCAGGTAGTTATAGAGAGCAATGAGGTCTCCCCTTAGCCCCCTCCTAGGTGCTACTTGAGGGAAGACTTCTTCTTCCTGCGAGCTTTAAACTCAATATCTTGGCAGCAGGCAGGGCTCCAGACATGTCATGTTTTGCACTGTGCTTCCTCTTGGCAGCAATTCACACCCATGAGCCTGGCTTCAACATCTCAGGTCTAGTCAGAAGAGCAACAGAATCATAGAATCACCAGGTTGGAAAAGACCCACTGGATCATAGAGTCCAATCATTCCTATCAATCTCTAACCCATGTCCCTCAGCACTTCATCCACCCATTCCTTAAACCCCTCCAGGGAAGGTGACACAACCCCCTCCCTGGGCAGCCTCTGCCATTGCCCAATGACTCTTTCTGTGAATTTTTTTTTCCTGATGTCCAGCCTGAACCTCCCCTGGCAGAGCTTGAGGCCATTAAACAGCAAGGCTTGACCAGGGAGCTGCTGCTGTGTCTCTGCAGTGCTGCCAGGCTCTGGTTTGGCACAGCTGTGGCTGTAGGCATGGGTCCTGTGTTCTGACATGCATCTCCTTTCGTTTCCAAGGTAGCTCAGGAAGGTGCAGCCCTGGAAGAGTTGAGTGTTGACAGACCTACGCTTTTGTACCTGTTCTACTTTGCCTACACAGACCGAGCAGCCCAGAATCTCTCACCTCTTCCACACATGAGATGTGGGGTTTTGTGCTCCTACCCACTGTGGCTTTCTCCATAAACTCATAGAATGGTTTGGAAGTGACCATAAGATCATCCAGGTCCAACCCCCTTTTATGGGCAGGGATACCTCCCACTGCATCAGGTTGCTCCAAGCCCCATCCAGCCTGGCCTTACACCTCCAGGGATGGGGCAGCGACAACTGCTCTGGGAAACCTGAACCAGGGCCTCAAAAACCTCAGAGGAAAGCATTTTTTCCTGTGATCTCATCTCAATCTCCCCTCTTTCAGCTTAGAACCATTCCCCTACATCCTATCCCTGCACTCACTCATCAAGAGTTCCGCCCCCTCTATCCTGTAGCCCCTTTCCATACTGGAAGCTGCTGTCGGTTCTCCCTGGAACCTCCTCATCTACAGGCTGAAATAACCATAGAATCATGGAATGGATTGGGCTGGAAGGATCATCAAAACCCACTCAGTTCCAACCCCCTTAGTGTGGGCAAAGACACCTCCCACTGGATCAGGTTGATGAAACCCCCATCCAAGGTGCCCATCCTGGCTTCTTCATTCTCCTCTCTCCCTCTTTCCTCCTGCGGCACACAGCTTACTCGGCACATTGCAGCTCCAAGTCCTTCCTTTCAGAGCCACTCCTGATCACTCTGTTCTCCAGCCTGTATCAATACATGCTGAGGGACATGGTTTAGTGTTTGATAGGAATGGTTGGACTCAATGATCCAGTGGGTCTCTTCCAACCTGGTGATTCCGTGATTCTATGAATACCTGTGGTTGCCCCAATCCAGATGTAGGACCTTGTACTTTGGCTTGTTTAACTCATGATGTTCACATATGTCCACTGCCTTTGCAGAGTGGCTCCAAGCCCCTGGTTGGAAATGGTAGCTCAAATCAGGACACTACCTGCAAAATTCCCTTTTGGAGATGCTCATAAGGATATTTGCTTTGTCTTCTTTCTTTGCACAGGCAGAGTCAGCACCAGAGACAGAAGCTGCATTTTTGTCTTCCTCTCTTCCTTTTTTTTTTTTTTTTTTTTTTTTTTTTTTTTTTTTTTTTGTGTGTGCTCCTCTCTTGTTTTGCTTTCAGGCGAGCTGGCCTGAACTCCAAGAGTAAATGTAAATGCAACCCCTGCTGCTTCAGCATTTTCACCTTCTCTCTAAAAAGGGCAGCTCTGCTGTCATCCTTCAGGCTGTCTGAACAATTAGACGGGTGGGAAGGAGACTTCTTGAAATATTGCTGTCCAGGGAAGAAAGGAAGGGACTGGGATGTGACACTAGGAGAAAAATAAGCCCTTCATAGAATGATAGAATCATGGAATAGCTTGGGTTGGAAGAGGCATTAAAGCCCATCCAGTCCTTTCCCCTGCCACGGGCAGGGACATCTTCCACCAGATCAGGCTGCCCCAGGCCCCTTCCAACCTGGCCTTGAACAGCTCCAGGGATGGAGCAGCCACCACCGCTCTGGGCAACCTGGGCCAGGTCCTCCCCACCCTCACAGCAAAATATTTCTCCCTAAGGTCTCATCTCAATCTCCATTCTTTCAGCTCAAGACCTTTCCCACTCCTCCTCCCCCTGTACTCCCTGATCAAGAGCCCCTCCTCAGCTTTCCAGAGGAAAGAGAAGCCCCGTTTGAGTGCTGAGAGGCTGCTCTAAAGTCTCATTGGAGCCTTCTCTTCTCTTCTCTTCTCTTCTCTTCTCTTCTCTTCTCTTCTCTTCTCTTCTCTTCTCTTCTCTTCTCTTCTCTTCTCTTCTCTTCTCTTCCCTTCTCTTCCCTTCCCTTCCCTTCCCTTCCCTTCCCTTCCCTTCCCTTCCCTTCCCTTCCCTTCCCTTCCCTTCCCTTCCCTTCCCTTCCCTTCCCTTCCCTTCCCTTCCCTTCCCTTCCCTTCCCTTCCCTTCCCTTCCCTTCCCTTCCCTTCCCTTCCCTTCCCTTCCCTTCCCTTCCCTTCCCTTCCCTTCCCTTCCCTTCCCTTCCCTTCCCTTCCCTTCCCTTCCCTTCCCTTCCCTTCCCTTCCCTTCCCTTCCCTTCCCTTCCCTTCCCTTCCCTTCCCTTCCCTTCCCTTCCCTTCCCTTCCCTTCCCTTCCCTTCCCTTCCCTTCCCTTCCCTTCCCTTCCCTTCCCTTCCCTTCTCCAGGCTGAACAACCCCAGTTCTCTCAGCCTGTCTTCATACAGAAGTATTTCCAACCCTCCTCTAAACCTGCTCCAAGACATCCAAGTCCTTCCTGTGCTGAGGAACCCAGAAGTGGACATAGAGCTCCAGATGGGGTCTCAGCAGAGTGCTGTCTATGCAGCTTTGGATGCAGCACAGGATATAATTTACCTCCTGGGCTGTGAGTGCACACTGCAGCTCCAAGTCCTTCCTTTCAGAGCTGCTCCTGATCACTCTGTTCTCCAGCCTGTATCAATACATGCTGAGGAACATGGTTTAGTGTTTGATAGGAATGGTTGGAACTGGATGATCTTTCAGGTCTCTTCCAACCCAAACTATTCTATGATTCTATGATGTTGTTGGGGACTTGTTGGGAAATTGGTTTTTTTTGTTGTTCTTTTTGTTATTTGGAATTCAGGCAGAAGGAAAGTTCTTGCATTTTGCAGGAGATCTCGCAAATTTAAAGACAGATCTGGGAGGTTTTGTCTACGAAACACCCAAACCTGAGCACTTGAGACTTTGGGGTTCATACTAAAAGAACAGTAAAACATAAGAAAAGGAAAGAGTAAAGAGATTAAATGACATTTAAGTAGAATTCCACCTCTCTCCCCAAACCTTTGTTTTTCAAGGCTTTTCTGTTTCCTGCAGATCTGGAAGAAAAAAAGAAATGACAAAATAACTGTAATACGAACAGGTGACAAAGTCCTCTGTCACAGAAAAGAGCCTTAGGTAACTCGGGGGACTTTCAGAAGCCATAAATGTTATTTCATCTTCTCTCACTGCAGACTTTTGGGTGTTTTCTGCTTTGGAAATGTCAGCAGTGCTGCCCAGCGTCGCCTTTTCAGCAAAGGTCAACCTGGTGCTCTATCAGGAAGGGCCGTTTGTCTTTTACTCAAGAATAACATGGAGAATGATCCAACTTCAGTAAAAGGGGTGTTTCATAACATTGATTTGGAAATCATCATCATTAAAAGTGGAGTTTTATGACCTCTAGAGCTCGGAGTTTTATGAACTCTAGAGATTGGATTAATTTCTGCCTTCACTCCTCTCCTGGACCTGGAGAAGTCGGGAGATAGAGAGGACAAAGGAAAACTCTTGGAATACTCTAGAAGGAACAATGAGCTGCCCAGAGTTGAGCAAGGCTCGAAACAACAGTTTCATTAACACTTCAAAAGGCACCAAAAGCCCAACAATCAATCACAATCATCACCTGCAAAGAGGCACATTCACCAGCTTCAGAGACACAGGTGATGTGGTTTCACTAGTTGGAGACCAGCAGAGAAGAAGCTTCACTTGGTGCAGGACTGAACCGAGAATCCTAGAATGTACTGAATTAGAAGGGACCCACAAGGATCATCCAGTCCAGCTCCTGTGCCTGCACAGGGCTAGCCCACCATTCAAACCATCAATGAGAAAGAGAAAAGAGAAGGAAAAGGATTAAAAGAAAAGGCCCCCTTGGAGCTGGTGAAGTCTTGATCCACAGATATTCAAGACCAGGTTGGATGGGGCTTGGAGCAACCTGGTCCAGTGGGAGATGTTCCTGCCCATGGAAGGGGGTTGGAAATGGGTGGGCTTTGAGGTCCCTTCCAAACAAAATCATTCCACGATTCTATGATTCTAGGTCTGTGTGACAATACCACTTTCAGACCTAAAAGTGACAGAAATGAACTTCAGGAAACTGGGTGACGTCTCCTTTGTTTGGCTAATATAGAATCATAGAATCAGAGAATCACCAGGTTGGAAGAGACCCATCAGATCATTGAGTCCAACCATTCCTATCAAACACTAAACCATGTCCCTCAGCACCTCATCTACCCATCCCTTAAACACCTTCAGGAAAGGTGAATCAACCACCTCCCTGGGCAACCTATTCCAAGGCCCAATGACCCTTTCTGTGAAAAACTTCTTCCTAATCTTTAGCCTAAATCTCCCCTGGTGGAGCTTGAAGCCATTCCCTCTTGTCTTGTCCCCTGTCCCTTGGGAGAAGAACCCAGCTCCCTCCTCTCCACAATCTCCTTTCAGGTAGTTGTAGAGAGCAATGACGTCTCCTCTCAGCCATGGGAAGAGAATGTGAAACTTTCCTTCTCATGAAGTTGTAACTAGGAAGATCTGCAACTCCAGAAATGTTTAATCTCTCTTTCTAGACATGGCCAGTAGCACAGTCACAGAATCATTAAATGGTTTGTGTTTGACAAAACCTTAAACGAAGCCTCACCTTGAACGATTCCAGGGATGGGGCATCCACATCTTCCCTGGACAGGCTATGTCAGGGCTTCACCAACCTCAGTGTGAAGAATTTCTTCTTAGTGTCTCATCTAAATCTTCCCCCTTCCAATTTAAAGCCATCCCCCTCATCCTGTCACTCCAGACCCTTGTGAAAAGTCTCTCCCCAGCTTTCCTGGAGCCCCTTCAGGTACTGGAAGCTGCTCTAAGGTCTCCATAGAGCCTTGAAATCCCACTCAATTTTTAATTTTCTTCCTCTAATGCAATAAAGTTCCAAAAATTCAATTCTCCATGGGACCTGAACGAAAATACTCTTCCCACTTAATTTTAAATTTGTTTTATCTCAATAGGTTC
Source organism: Coccyzus lansbergi (assembly GCA_033558105.1). Lineage (NCBI taxonomy): Eukaryota > Metazoa > Chordata > Aves > Cuculiformes > Coccyzidae > Coccyzus > Coccyzus lansbergi. Next base: position 641,055 of record JAUMJK010000679.1, on the reverse strand, counting down.
AAATCTACTTTTGTATTTGTTTAGAACTTCCAGTTAACTACATAAATCAGTTACTCACAAGTCAAGTCCGGATGATGAAGTGCTTCAGAGGTTAAATATTTGTCAAAACAATGACTCAAAACAGGGTGAGTAAATTTCTTTTAAATAAACCAACCGCAGAAGTCAACGGAATCAAGTTTCCTCCAATGTCTTGAATGTTAAAACACAATTTTAGCCATTTTTGGCCCTCTGCAAAGCAAGCAAAATGTCAAGGCAGAAGGAAAAGTGTTCAGAAAGCCCCATGCTTTGAAAATGGACAGTTGTCCAAAGACAAGATTCAACCACAGAAATGACCAGATGACGTTCTCTGGCCTGTATTGTGCAGGATCTTAGGCAAAAGAAGTATAATTTCTCTGCTCTGGGTTTAAAACAAAAATATTATGATGCCTTCAGTGTGGGTCCTCCTCAAAGCTGGGTTTTTCATCTACCAGAGGGCTCAGAAAATCTCATTTCCAGAAGGATCCTCTCCAGATTTCTTGAGCTGGATGTGCAGTAAATCAGCAAGACTACAAAATAAGTTTTTCCATAGAATCATAGAATAGCTTGGGTTGGAAGGAATCTTAAAGATCATCCAATACCAAACCTCTGCCATGGGCAGGGACACCTCCCAGTGGATCAGGATGCTCCAAACCCCATCCAACCTGGCCTTGAACCCCTCCAGGGATGGGGCAGCCACCACTTCCTCACTACAACGTTCTACTCCTGGTAGTCCAGTTCCTGCAGCACAGATCCCACATGGATAGATCACTCTCCTCCTGAACCCATTTCCTCACCACAGTTGGATCGATAAGAGTTATTTCGCTCAGGTAGGAATTAATTATCTAACCCAGATGGAAGGGAGCTTAGGATGAGCAAGTTCAGAGGAGGCCTTGAAGATGATCCGAGGGCTGGAGAAACTCCCATTCAAGGTCAGGCTGACAGAGTTGGGGTTGTTCAGCCTGGAGAAGAGAAAGCTCTAGGGAGATATTAGAGCAACCTCCAGTATTGAAAGAGGCTCCAGGAAATCTGGGCAGGAGCCTGTGATCAGCAAGTGGAGGTACAGGATGAGGAGGGAACGTTTTTTTAGCTGAAAGAGGAGAGATCAAGATAAGATCTTATGAAGAAATGATTTGCTGTGAGGGTAGGGAGGCCCTGGCCCCAGGTTGCCCAGAGAAGTCATGGTTGCCTCATCCCTGGAGCTTCTTCCACAGCTTCACTACTCTTGCAGTCAAGAAATTCTTTTCTATATCCAATATAAACCTCCCCTAGTGCTTCTTGAGGCCATTTTCTCTTGTCCCATCACTTGTTACTTGAGAGGAGACCAACCCCCACTTCATTACAGCTCCATTTCAAGGAGTAGCATAGAGTGATGAGGTCTCCTCTAAGCCTCCTCTTCTCCAGAGTAAAGAATCCCAACTCCCTCAGTCACTCCTCATGCTACCCATGCTCCATATCCTTCAGCAGAAAGATGCAGAGGAGACCTACTCATTCTTCTTCTAACAACTGCCTCATCCAGGGGCTGCAGAAGAGATTTATGCAGTAGTGGCCGAGGGTGGGATCTGATTTCTTGGCCAGATTCAAACCAGAGGGTAAAAAAGACCCATGTAGCTGTTTTCCTAACCCCTGAGCTGCTCACCCACCTGACTCCTGAAGCATCATCCATCAGAAGTCAACAGTGAATGGGTGAAACAGCTCAGGTCTATAAAGTTGTTTTACTTGATACTCTGTGAGGTTATTGAGGATTTGGTTTACTGAGATTCCTGACTGACCCCTTGAGAGCAGAATAACTCACACAGCAAAACCGGTGACACAGCCTAAGGGGTTTAGTTGGTTTTTATTACATGATCGTTGAGAAAAAAGGTAGTTTGAACACCTGAGGTGGATCTCAGCACCAGTTGAGAAAATGCATGTATTAATCAAATCTGAGGAGGCCCCGTATCTTGCTCCAATTAATCATCTTCTTCCTCAGGAAAAGTGGAAGAAAGCAAGCCCTTTATCACTCCCATTTATCACAGCACCCGCTTCACAGACATAGCCTACAGTGAAAGTCTGCATGGAATATAAAAGCACACGAGAAAAGTCAAAAGGTTCCTGAACAGACTTTGTCTGACTTGTTGAGGTTTTATATGAAAAGAAGAAAAATATAAAACAAAAACTTCTGAGTAAAAGAGAGACAATGCCAAACAAACCATAAAAGAAAAGAAGCCAAAAGCCAAATGTACCCTGGGCTGCATCAAAAGTAGAGTAACCAGCAGGGCAAGGGAGAGGGTTCTGCCCTCTGCTCTGGTGAGAACTCACTTGGAATCCTGTCTTCAGTTCTGGAGGCCTCAGTGCAGGAAGGAGATGGAGCTGTTGGAGTGAGTCCAGAGGAGGTCACAAAGATGATGTGAGGGCTGGAGAACCTCTGCTATGAGGTCGGGTTGATAAAATTGAGATTGTTCAGCCTGGAGAAGAGAAGGCTCTGGGGAGACCTTAGAGAAGCTTCCAGTACCAAAAAGGGCTCCAGGAAAGCTGGGGAGGGGCTCTTGACCAGGGAGGGCAGGGAGAGGATGAGAGGGAATGGAAGACTGAGTTGAGAACTGAGGAAGAATTGTTTTCCTGTGAGGTTGGTCAGGCAGTGGCACAGGTTGCACAGCGAAGTCATGACTGTTTTGGGCTGTTTTCAATCCATTCACTGCCTTGTCAGTAATGCTGCTTGGGATTTCTCTAATCCAGGTACAGGACCTTGCACTTGGCCTTGCTGAACTTCTTCAGGTTTGTAGAGGCCTGATCCTCCAACAATTCTCCAACTATCATCAAAAAATAGTCCAAAACCTCAAAACTGATTCTTATTCAGAGACAACAGGCTGAAAGTGTTAGGATGGGACATGGTTTAGTGTTTGATAGCAATGGTTGGACTTGATGATCCTACAGGTCTCTTCCAACCTGGTAATTCTATGATTCTATGATTGTTCAGCCTGGAGAAGAGAAGGCTCTGAGGAGATGTTATAGCAGCCTTTGAGTACCTGAAGGGGCTACAATAACTCTGGGGAGGGACTGTTTGCAAAGGCTTGTGGAGATAGAACGAGGGGGAATGGGGATAAAGTGGAGAGGGGCAGATTTAGACTAGACAGAAAGAGGAATTTCTTCACCATGAGGGTGATGAGGCAGTGGAACAGGTTGTCCAGGGAAGTTGTGGCTGCCCTATCCCTGGAGGTGTTCAAGGGCAGGTGGGATGGGAATCTGAGCAGCCTGATCCAGTGGGAGGTGTCCCTGCCAGTGGCAGAGTCCTGGAACTGGATATCTTAAAGGTCCCTTCCAACCCAAACTGTTCTGTGATTCTGTGTTGCCGAGTTGCTGTTATCCATCTGCCTGTGCTTCCCAGCAAAGGCCGGGATCATCAGTCCATGAAGTCCTCGAATGATGGATGTTGTGTCTGTGCCCATGATCTCAGGTGGATCCTCTGGCAGCCACTGAAACATAAACATGGATGTTCAACTCTCCCTTTAAATCTGCCACTCGGATTCTCCCTGCTCCAGTTCATCATGCAGCTAGTGCTTCTCCAAACTCAAGACTCTCCTGAGCCAGGGGTTGGAGAGAGCTTATTTATTTTTTCTTATTATGCATTTGATAATTGTGTTTTCAGTTGCTGCCAGGATTACGTGACTGGGGCTGTTCCTTGCTTGACCTCTCCGATAGTAAAAGCTGTAGGGTGAAAACAGAAGTCCATAAAATTACCTGCTCAACAGCCAGTCATGAATCTGTGGAGGGAAACGCAGGTACACCAGTCCCTCCAGCCTGCCCAAGACTATTCATCAAGGATCCTCATTGTATATACTCAAGATGCAGTTATTTCACCAACAGATTTACAGTGGACTTAAAACAAAGGATTATTTACACTGCTGTGGGGCCAGCAACAAATTAAAAAGAACTGGAGGTGGCAGAGGGAGCCGCCAGCATGGAGACTAATTGCTATTAACCCACGGCTTCATCACTCAACTTCAGAGCTGCAGGAAAGTTATTGTTCCCAGGGGCCTCTCGCACTTAGGCATTGAGAAATATTGTTGGGAAATCCAATCAGTCATGCAGCTCGGACCGTAAAACAATGCCATGCCCTCAGTGCTCTCTCTGCACAACTGGCGCTGGGCTTCTTCGTTTCATCATTTCTTTCTTTTTCTGCTTAGGGGCTGAATTTATCAGATAAGAGAACACCATGCCTGGTAAAGCTGGCAGCTCTCCTCTTCTCATGGTCAAGGGAAGTTTCAATCTTCTGGAGGGTAGGGAGGCTCTGCAAAGGGACCTAAACAGGCTGGACCACTGGGCAGAGTCCAGTGGCATGAAGTTTAACACGGCCAAATGCAGAGCTATGCAGAGCTACAGACTGGGAAAAGTCTGTCTAGAAAGCTGACAGGAGGAGAGGGACCTGGGGGGGTTGGTCAACAGACGACTGAACATGAGTCAGCAGTGTGCCCAGGTGGCCAAGAAGACCAATGGCATCTTGGCTTGGATCAGAAATGGTGTGACCAGCAGGTCCAGGGAGGTTATTCTCCCTCTGTACTCAGCACTGGTGAGGCTGATCCTAGAATCATGTGTTCAGTTCTGGGCCCATCAGCACAAGAAGGATGTTGAAGCTCTGGAGCGAGTCCAGAGAAGAGCGACGAGGCTGGTGAGGGTTCTGGAGAACAGGCCTTATGAGGAATGGCTGAGAGAGCTGGGGGTGCTTATCCTGGAGAGGAGGAGGCTGAGAGGAGACCTCTCTACAACTATCTGAAAGGAGGTTGTGGAGAGGAGGGAGTTGGGTTCTTCTCCCAAGTGACAGGGGCCAGGACAAGAGGGAATGACCTCAAGCTCTGCCAGGGGAGATTTAGGTTGGAGATTAGGAGGAAGTTTTTCACACAGAGGGTCATTGGTCATTGGAATAGGCTTCCCAGGGAGGTGGTTGATTCACCTTCCCTGGAGGTGTTTAAGGGACGGGTGGATGAGGTCTTGAGGGACTTGGTTTAGTGTTTGATAGGAATGGTTAGACTCAGTGATCCAATGGGTCTCTTCCAACCTGGTTGTTCTATGATTCTATGATTCTATACTGTACTCTTATGAGACCCCACCTGGAGTCCTCTGTCCCGTTCTGGACTCCCCAACAGAAGACGGAGATGGAACTGTTGGAAAGGATCCAGAGGAGGCCACAAGGGTGGCGCAAGAGCTGGAGCACCTCTACTACGAGAACAGGTTGAGGATTGGGATTGTTCATCATGGAGAAGGCTCTGGGAGAATGTAAAGTGCTCTTCCAGTACTAAAAAGGGGTTTCAGGAAAGCTGCAGAGGGTCTCTTGATCAGGGAAGGCAGGGACAGGATTAGGAGGGACAGTTTGAAGATGAAAGAGGGCAGCTTGGGATGAGATCACAGGAAGAAATATTCACCTGAGTGGGTGGGAAGGCCCAGGTTTCCCAGGGAAATTGTAGCTTCCCCATCCCTGGGGGGGTTCAAGGTCAGCTTGGATGAGGTTTTTAGATAGGAATGGTTGGACTAGAAGATCCGATGGGTCCCTTCCAACCTGGTTGTTCTGTGATTCTGTGATTCTAACCAGGGGAAGGTGCCCCCGTCCTTAGCAGGGGTGTTGGATCTGCATAGGCTTTGAGGTCCCTTCCAATCCAAACCATTCTATGAGATGGTTATTTCTTTTAAGATCTCAATGGGAAAAAACCTCTATTGATGCTGGAGTAGGCAGAAAGCTGGCAGAACTTCTTAATTTGTATTCATTTATGGGTTTGGAATTAAAAAATTCATTACTCTATATATTCTTAAATATATATGGGAGCACTTTGCACTGAGTCTGTCTTCTCCTTACTATTGCTTTCAGTGGCCTGAACCCAGTGTTCAGGAGCTCGGAAGAGGTACAATGAGAAATAAAAGACTAAATAGTTCCTCTTGAAGTTTTAATCCAGGTGTCCTGGATGAACTGAGTGAACTTGAAAATGAGGAGGACAGCAAAGAAAGAGGAAAGGGAAAAATGAGTTGGAGTCAAACCAAACCAGAAGTATTTGAACAGGATTTTGTTTCTGAAATAAATTTGCAATATTCATTTTGATTCAAGACAAAGTGTTTCCTTTAACTGGCAACAAATGATTTTCAGGTTATTTAGCTTTTTATTAGCATTTTAGGAGCAAAACTAAAGGCCTGTTTCCTATAAACTGTTATTTCAAAACAAAGATCATTGATCAAGGTGGAATATAATAGTTCAGTGTTTCTGAAACAAAAGATTCGACTCAGGAAAGTGGCGCGTTTGACATTTTCACATGTTTCCCTCATGCTTTCTTTCCAGCAGTCATCAAGCATCACATTTTCACAGCTTTGCTCTTCCCAAACCCCTGTGCGGATGAGGGGAGGGGAAGTTTTCCATTTGTCAGAGGGAGACTGATTGGCCACGGTCCTGGGCAGCCTCACCAGGGCTGCACCGCATGGATGCTGCATCTCCAGGAGGCACCTCCCAAAGAAAGCAGTAGAATTTCCACTGGACTGGAGGCTGATGTAGTGCCCATCTACAAGAAGGGTCACAGGGAGGATCCAGGGAACTACAGGCCAGTCAGTCTGACCTCAGTGCCAGGGAAAGTCATGGAAGAGGTGATCTTGAGTGCGACCATGAAGCACTTGCAAGAGAACCTGGTGATCAGGCCCAGTCAACATGGGTTCACAAAAGGCAGGTCCTGCCAAACCAACCTGATCGCCTTCTATGACAAAGTCACTCGGCTGCTGGATGAGGGAAAGGCTGTGGATGGATCTTCCTGGACTTCAGCAAAGCCTTTGACACAGTTTCTCCCAGCATTCTGCTACGGAAACTGTCACCTCTGGCCTGGACAGGCACACACTTTCCTGGGTGGAAATCTGGTTGGCTGGAGGGCCCAGAGAGTGGTGCTAAATGGTGATAAGTCCAGCTGGAGGCCAGTGACAAGTGGTGTTCCCCAGGGCTCAGTGCTGGGTCCAGCCCTGTCCAATGTCTTTATTGATGACCTGGATGAAGGCATTGAGTGCTCCCTGAGCAAGTTAGCAGATGACACTAAGTTGGGTGGAAGTGTGGATCTGCTGGAGGGTCGGGAGGCTCCAAAGGGATCTAAACAGGCTGCATCCATGGGCTGAGGCCAACGGGATGAGGTTTAACAAGGCCAAATAGTGGATCCTACACTTGGGGCACAACAACCCTATGCAGAGCTACAGACTAGGAGAAGTCTCTCTGGAAAGTGCCTGGAGGAGAAGGACCTGGGGGGGCTGGTTGACAGCGACTGAACATGAGCCAGCAGTGGCCCAGGTGGTCAAGAAGGCCAAGGGCACCTTGGTTTGGATCAGAAATGGTGTGACCAGCAGGACCAGGGAGGTTCTTCTCCCTCTGGACTCGGCCCTGGTGAGACCAAACCTTGAATCCTGTGGAGAACAGGCCTTACTAGGAGCAGCTGAGAGAGCTAAGGGTGTTTAGCCTGGAGAAGAGGAGGCTGAGGGGAGACCTCATTGCTCTCTACAACCACCCGAAAGGAGGGTGTAGAAAGGAGGGAACTGGGCTCTTCTCCCAAGGGACAGAGCACAGGACACAGGGCAATAGCCTCAAGCTCCATCATGGGAGGTTCAGACTGGACATCAGAAAGAAATGTTTCACAGAAAGGGTCACTGGGCTCTGGAACAGGCTGGCCAAGGAGGGGGTTGTTCCACCATCCCTGGAGGTAATTAAAAGATGGGTAGATGAGGTACTCAGGAACCTGGTTTAGGGGCAGATAGGAATGATTGTACTCAGTCATCTTTGAAGTCACCAGGGAAAATTTCTTCACTGAAAGTTTTATCATGCACTGAATTGCAGAATGACAGAATGACCTGAGTCGAAAGGGACCCACAAGGATCATTGAGTCCTGCTGTGATCCCTGCATAGGACAGCACCAATATTCACACAATGTGTCTGAGTTTGAGGGCGTCGGAACAGACTGCTCAGGGAATTGATTGAGTCCCCATCTCTGGAGTTGTTTAAAAGAGAGGTAGATGATGTGCTCAGAGATACAGTTTAGTAGTGGACAGGTACAGTTGGGCTTGATGATCTCAAAGGTCTTTTCCAATCAAACAATTCTAATCTCATGATACTGGGGAAAAAACACAAGTTCAAAATACAAACTAAACTCTTTCTCAAGATTGCAAGTTGGAGGAGGTTGCATTGTACTTCCATGTTTCATTCAACTCAAAGAAACAAAGAGATTGAGAGCAAAATGATGCAGGAAGGCCAGAAGAGACATTTATTGCGAATGTCAGCACTGGTGGCTCCTGGATGGAGTAGATGAAAGCATTGAGGGAAATTCCTGATCCAGTGGGATGTATCCTTGCCTGTGGAGGGGGGTGGAACTGGATGAGCTTTAAGGTCCCTTCCAACCCAAACTATTCTATGATTCCATGAATCAAACAGGAGATTTTTAAGGCAAACGAGGTTCCCCCAGCTTGAGAAGCCCTCTCGGTTTCACAGCAGGAGAAGTTTCCAGCTTCCAGCGACAGGTTTCTGAGAAGGCTCCACTGTGGTTTCCAGTGGGAATTTTCTCCATGGTGGGTGTCTGGAACTGGTTGCTTTCAATCAATCATGTTCATGTAAGAAAGACTTTCAACCAAAAGCTCCAGGCTTGTTCGGTGTTAGGAAATCTGGACTGTCAAATAAATCTCAGGAACAATTATTTTCTTAAAATATATTTATGTATTAAGAAAGAAAAAGAGAGATGAACAGATTTAGACTGCAGTTGGCACTTGTTGAAGGCAACTTAACAACCACTACGGGAACAGAGACTCCATTGTAATCCCCTATATGTACTGACCCAGTAGCCAAAAGCAACAAACAAGCTTGTCATGAAATGGATGTGCAAAGGAAGCAATCAAAATTGGAGAGAGAAACAGAGAGAAGGGGAAAGAGAGAACAAGAGACGCAGAAAGAGAGGATTTTGAGCGAACTTTTTGTTCAGGAAGCAGTAAAAAAACCCCAACCATGGGGTTTGGCCCCATTCTGAGTGGCTCTCGTGTAGTGAAGACCACAGATATGTGCATTTTAAAACTAAAAATGCCTTACTGTCCGCTCAGAAATGTAACACTTGGGCAATGGGGAGAGCTCTGCCAGAGATATATAAATATGAGATTTATGGGCTGGTCACCACCACCCCACTCGTCTTATGCCTTCAATGAGGCATTGGGTCCATGCAGAGAGGGGATGAAGCAGCTCCAGTTGTTTTCCTGGGTGGTTATGCCTGAAAAGGTCAAAAGAAAAAGCAATGGAACAAAAATCATCCCTCCGAGCTGTTCAGTTCCATCCTGCAGCTGAGGTTCAGCTTCATCCACCTTTGACCATGATGTCGTTTCATTGCATGATAGTCTCAAAGAAGGGAGCTACAGCTCTGACATCCTGCCCTCATACACACACAGTGGGGGTGTTGAGGTTGTCCCATGCAGGGAGTGGAGTTGAACTTGGTGATGGAGGTGAACTCAATGGAATAGGTTGCCCAGAGATGTTGTGGTTGCCCCATCCCTGGAGGTGTTCAAGGACAGGCTAGATGGGGCTTGGAGCAACCTGATCTAGTGGGATGTCCCTGCCTATGGCAGAAGGGTTGGAACTAGATGATCTTTAAGGTCCCTTCCAACCCAAACTATTCTGTGATTCTATGATTCCATGATCTTTGTGGGTTTCTTCCAGCTCAGGACATCTTATAACTCTATGATTCTATGCCTGGTGGGGACCTGGCCTGGAGGTGAGAAGAATTACAAGCATGGAGAAGCAAGAGGCCTGTGACGACCCTCTGCTCTTTGCAGTTCTCTACCAGGGTAGATGAAGAGGCCAGCATTTGTGGAAATGTCACTTACGATCCACTCACCTGCGATTCAGTCTCTCCAAGGCATGAGGTGGAAGTTTTACTGCTTGGCATTTGGCAGTGTACACTGAATACTTCAGGGCAGGGTTCACGTCCACGTTCATGGATGCTAAGATCATTTTAGCAGTTGAGCCACATTTATTTACAGAAAAAGAAGAGATGTGGATACCTCCAAAGCTGTAGTTACTGTGGTCTTGGTCACAGAAGCATCACAATGGCACAGAATAATAGAATGCTTTGGATTGGAAGGGACCTTAAAGTTCATTCAGTTACAGCCCCTGTGCCATGGGCAGGGATGCCTCACACTGGATCTGGTTGCTCAAAGCCTCATCCAGCCTCTAAGAATGGGGTATCCATGACTTCTCTGGGCAACCAGTGCCTTATTGCCCTCATAGCAAGCAATTTCTTCCTGATACATAATCTAAATCTCCTCTCTTTCAGCTTAAGAAAACATGTAATAACTCTAATTCAAGCATTAATTTAACATGGATTGACCTGTTTCCTAGGGAAACATAGAGTATGATAACTGCAGAAACCACAAGAAGAAGAGCAAGACTACCTTGCCTCTGGTTCCTCATGAGAAGCAGATGCCTATTGTGGATACGAACCGTTCCCCATCATGTAATGACAATCAAGCCATGGTTTGCTCTTGGGAATTACTTTCACAAGAACCCAGGAGGAGCAGAGGAGTGGACCAGAGACCTTTCCTAGTCCCTCCCATCCTACATTGTTATAGACCTCAGTGTACACTCTCTTGATCTTGTGATCTCTGGCAGGTCATTTGGAGTGAAGCTTTCATAGACTCATAGAATCACCAGGTTGGAAGAGACCCATTGGATCATCGAGTCCAACCATTCCTATCAAACACTAAACCATGTCCCTCAGCACCCCATCCACCTGCACCCTAAACCCCTCCAGTGAAGGTGAGTCAACCACCTCCCTGTATCAACTTGCTCTGAGGAGACTGTGGAGGCTGCATCTGACATGGTTTAGTGTTTGATAGGAATGGTTGGACTCGATGATCCGGTGGGTCTCATCCAACCTGGTGATTCTATGATTCAGGTTTCTACATTCCTCGCTCAGTTTTGGAAATGGTATGTAGGCTTCTGGACCATGCAGGTGCTTTTGAAACAATTATTTCTGATTTTTTTTCTGCTTCTCCACATATTTAAAGGGGAGATGCTAATAAATCTGTCGTCAGTGCTCTTTTGACCAGCTCTTAAGACTAACCCTTGAGATGACAAGAAGCTTCAAAGGTCTACATACCAAGACGCCTCCTGAGTATTCTTACTCCATCTGTTTGCATTAAGGAGCAGAAATGGAGGCTCTGTGGCCTTGGTGAGTTGCAAGCTGGACTCTCTCCACAGCTCTTTGCAGAAACTTTGAACAAGTTCCTGTAAGCAGCTGAGGGAAATTTCACCTTTTGCTCACCCTCAGTTGACTGAGCACCAAGATGAACTGGGTGCCATGGAATTACCAGAACCTTTCTGCTCCTGTTCAAGCATAAAGGTCTCAGGTTGACTTTGTGACTCCTTGATTCAGATTTCTAAGGTTTCTGTTTGTTTGGCAAGCACCAAATGCCTATCTGCCTATTCTCCTTCCTTCCAAAGCCTGGAAGCAGGTACAAAGGAAGAAGAACTGCCATTGTCAATGACCACAGTTGGACTTGATTTCTAATGCATCGTTGTGTTTATGAAAGATTAATAGCAAAAATTTCTTCCAATGCTCTTTGTGACGCTGGTGAAACTGCAGTTGGAGGAGTGAAATGTGATCTGACCCATCTGGAAGCCTGACCTAGCGAGACCTTCAAGAATTAAGTTCCTGTGGTCAACCTTTTCCCAGAAGTTTGCTCTTTTACAAGACTTCAGGATGGGACTAGCTCCAAACACCATAAGACTGGTCTGTCTTGGCCATCTCACCTGTTCCCTGTCCTGAAAAATAGTCAGGAGATGTTCCCCAGAGAGCAATATAAGAATTGGTTCTATGTGCAATGGCATTTCCATGTCAGGCTGTAATCATAGAATCAGAAAATCATAGAATCACCAGATTGGAAAGGACCCACCGGATCATCAAGTCCAACCATTCACATCAATCACTAACCTATGTCCCTCAGCACCTCATCCACCTGCCACTTAAACCCCTCCAGGGAAGGTGACTCAACCCCCTCCCTGGAGGGAAGTCTCCGTCGCTGGAGGGTTTAAAAAATAAAAGTGTGGATGTGTCTCTCTGGGACATGTTTTAATAGGCACAGTGGTGTTGTCTTGATGGTTGAACTTGATGATCTTAGAGGCCTTTTCGAACCCTAATGACTCTATGATTCTTATTGGCTTCCTCTGTGCAGACAGGGAGTTCCACCAAGAAGAACATTTATGGTCACTTTTCATAGAACATAGAATCATAGAACAACCAGGTTGGAAGAGACCCATCGGATTGAGTCCAACCTTTTCAGAGGTTTCTCAGTTATTGAGAGGTTAAACAGCATTATTGGTGAGGGAAAGGACCAAAGGGTGAAGAAAAGTCTCATTTGAGGAACTAGAAGAAATCCTTTCTTGGCCTCTTTGATGAGGACAAGGATATTTATCAGGGGCAGTTTTTTTGCATCAAACCCTTACACTTGCTGGCCACCTCACAGAGTCTTTTCGGAAATGACTCTTCCCTCATGAAGGATATTTCTGATTGGAAAAGTTGAAGTTCATTTATTAAAATGAAGAGAGAAGGAAAAAAAGTCACATTTTTGAGCTTGCATTAAAAAAAAAAATGACATGGAAGTAACTAAGACCAAATAATTGGGCGAATTATAACAAAAACAGGAACATTTTTTGTTAAAACAAATGTTTCTTGCCAAAACAGTCATTTCAACCAAAAGTTTATTTCATATTTATTTATCTTTGGATAAAGGGAAAAGAGTCAATAGAAAAGTTCTGCCAGACACACGCCAAGATTTTCTCTTTCTCTGTTCGTAAGCAACACAATGGAAGTCTTTGGGGGTATGGACTCTCGAAAATTCATTCCACTACTTGGTATGGGCTCAGCCCAACAGAAAATATCCTTGCAAAACTGCCTCCAGGTCTCCACTCAAGAGAGCAGCTTATCGCCAAAGCGAGGGAAGCTGAGGAAAATGTTCCAGCCCAGCCAAATTAAACCATTTGTTGCAGCAGATGTGGTAGCCCAAAGGCATGAGTAGACAGATGACAAGGTGTTGAGCCAGAATGGGTTGGAAGGGACCTTAAAGATCATCCAGTTCCAGCCCACTTGCCACAGGCAAGGACATCTTACACTGGATCAGGTTGCTCCAAGCCCCATCCAACCTGGCCTTGAACACCTCCAGGGATGGGGCAGCCATAAGTTCTCTGAGTAACCTGGGCCAGGGCCTCCCCACCCTCACAGCAAATATTTCTTCTTAAGGTCTCCTCTCAACCTCCTCTCTTTCAGCTCAAAACAGTTCCCTTTATCGTTCCCCTGATGTACTCCCTGATCAAGAGCCCCTCCACAGCTTTCCTGGAGCCCCTTTCAGCACTGGAAGCTGCTCTAAGGTCTCCCTGGAGCCTTCTCTTCTCCAGGCTGAACAACTCCAGCTCTTAGCCTGCGATAGAGAGCAGGGTCAGAAAGATGAGCCCTGCCTGGTCCCCTGAAATGGCTTGAAAACCAGTGCCATCTCCTCAGCCCACACTGTGTGGAACAGCATTCAAGAACTGCATGTCCTGGGAGCAAGGAAGCTCCGGATAGTCAAGTGCAGCCTTAATGTGTTTATATTAGCAGGGATCAGCAATGAGGTTATGGCTTGAGGAAATGGGTGGATACGGAGACCAGGGATATAAATAGGCACTCAAGCAGCCATGGGAATGCCCTGGATTTCACTTCTGGTCACTGTTGCTGTGTCACTCAGCACTGCTGGGTGACTCATGCAGCTTCCCTCTGCCTAATTCCCCCTTCAATTAGGCCCATTACCTCTTTTTGTGCTGTAGCTCCAGGATTTTCTGAGATAAAGGTGCTAAACTTGAGGGTTATCCTGTTGTTTTGCAATAAGCACCCACTTTACTGTGGTATTTCACCTTGATTGGAGAATAGCATCAGGGAATGAAACCAGGGGAGCATTAAGATGGAGATGCAGAAACATAGCTGTGCTGATTGTTTAAAAGCAGGGAAACCTGGAATCTTGCAAGCAGAAGTGCCAGGTATTCACCTCAGGCCCTGAAGGGAAGATGGGAAAAGGAACAGAATCACAGAATCACAGAATAACCAGGTTGGAAGAGACCCATCGGATCTTCTAGTCCAACCATTTCTATCAAACACTAAACCAAGTCCCTCAATACCTCATCCACCCGTGCCTTAAACACCTCCAGGGAAGGGGAATCAACCACCTCCCTGGGCAGCCTGTTCCAATGCCCAGTGACCCTTTCTGTGAAAAACCTGCTCCTAATCTCTAGCCTAAATCTCCCCTGGCAGAGCCTGAGGCCATTCCCTCTCCTCCTGTCCCCTGTCACTGGGGAGAAGAGCCAAGCTCCCTCCTCTCCACAACCTCCCTTCAGGTACTTGTAGAGAGTAATGAGGTCTCCTCTCAACCTCCTCTTCTCCAGGCTAAACAACCCCAGCTCTCTCAGCCACTCCTCATACGATCTGTTCTCCAGCCCCTTCACCAGCCTTGTCGCTCTTCTCTGGACTTGCTCCAGAGCCTCAACAGCCTTCTTGTGGTGAGGGACCCAGAACTGAACACAGAATTCAAGGAGCAGCCTCCCCAGTGCTGAGTACAGAGGGAGAATCACCTTCCAGGACCTGCTGGTCACACCATTTCTGATACAAGCCAAGATGCCATTGGCCTTCTTGGCCACCCGGGCACACTGCTGGCTCATGTTCAGTCAGCTGTCGACCAACAGCCCCAGGTCCCTCTCCTCCTGGCAGTTTTCCAGCCAGGCTTCTCCCAGTCTGTTGTTCTGCATAGGGTTGTTGTCCTTCATCCCTTTTTACCTAGTGCCCCAGTTCTTCGATAAGAGGCCCCAAGTTCAAAGAGCGGTTTGGGTTGGAAGGGATCTTAAGAGATCATCTTGTTCCACCCCACCCTGCCCTGGTCAGGGACACCTCTCACTGGATCAGGCTGCTCCAAGCCTCATCCAACCTGGTCTTGAACACCTCCAGGTTGTGCATGTTGTGTGATCCCTCGTGGCGGTATGAATCCAAGAGCATCTGTTCGGGAGAGATCCCATGTCCACAGCCTGTGGTGCTTCCTCAGGGGTAAACAACTGATAAAAAAAACTCTGCAGGGAGTAGAAACGTGTTTCTTGTAGCTGTTGTTAGAGCAAAGGTTCTGAAAAAGATAACACTGTCTAGTGAGATGGTAAGGAAACCGACGCTGCTGTTGGTCCAGACTTGGAGAGATGCATCCCTTGAGGACACAGTGATCTCAGCTCCAGCCCTGCTCCTTCCCTTTCCCAGACAGGGAATCTCCACATATTGATCCTGAGGAAACATTCACTCCTCAGCTTCTATTCTCAGAGAAACTTCCTGACAGTTTCTATTCTCAGGGAAAGCTGCTGCCCAGCCTCACCCTTTCCTGCAGGAACTCTTTCCTTCTCCAGTAAGGAGGAGACCATCTTGGTTGCTCGGACCAGGCTATAAACTGCTCCTTTCCTTATGGTGCTAGAACGGTCTTGGAATTTTTAATGAAATCCTGTTTCATGGGCTTTGGTTTTCACATGAGCACAAACATGCAGAACAGAAGAGATCTATGATTCTATGATTCATTTCAGCATAGAGTTTGAACAACACAGTAGGAATGGGGAAAATGAGCTTAAACGAAGGTGGAGGGATTACTTTTAGCTTTCTGTGCCATGTGTGAAGATGTATGGGTCAGAGATCAAAATCAGATACTTCTAGAGACACAGATTATATGGTGTTTGGAGCCTTAGAGGATCTGCAAAGTATATAGGGAAGGTCTATGTTCTCCCATAAGTGTTTGACATCTGATGAAAGAAACATCACAGCAGGCATTTCAAAGAATCATAGAATGGTTTCGGTTGGAAGGAATCTTAAAGATCATCCAGTTCCACCCCTGCCATGGGAAGGGACATCTCCCACAGGATCAGGGGCTCCAAGCCCCATCCAACCTGGCCTTGAACACCTCCAGGATGGGGCAGTCCCCACTGCTCTGGGCAACCTGGGCCAGGGCCTCCCCACCCTCACAGCAAAATCATCTCAATCTCCCCTCCTCCAGCTTAAAACCATTCTCCTGTGTCCTATCCCTGCACTCCCTGATCAAGATCCCCTCCCCAGCTTTCCTGAAGCCCCTTTAATTATGGGAAGGCGCGATAATTGTTGATGACCTCCAAGCTTTTTGGATCAGGCTGTTGACAACTCCCAGTATTCCTTGTGATCTGTGATGTACCCACAGTTAAAGACAAACGGAGCAACCCCTCAGGACAGCAGAGCTCCCCATATTGCACCACAGGAACCTGATGCAATCCTTCAAACTCACAACTGCTGAGCCCAGTGAACTTGTTTCCCACACACCGAGTCTAAATTTGAGGTGATTTTTGCCCTGTCTCGCAGCTCTTTTCATGTCGCAACACACAGGAGGTGGAAGATGTAATCAAGTCCTTGGAAAAGAGACTCTGTTCAAAGATCTCACCTTCAGCAAGAGCTCCAAGCACTGATGAGCATAAATGCTCCATACTTCTTGTTCTGGATGTTTTTTCTGAGTGCAAGATCTGCTGTATATATAGAAATGTTGATCAAATCCAGCCCTGGCAGCCAGGTTGTTGGAGGAACACCTAGTCTGCGGCATTTGGCAGGACTTGTCCATGATCTAAGCAGCAGCTACTCATCTCTGTCTTGGATGAGGCTCCCCACAGCTTTTTGTATCAAACCAATAAGTAGAATTTCCCTAGCACAGAGAAAGAGATGTGTAAGGTGGGAGAAACTGTCTTTGTTAGGTAAAAGTTCAATTCAGGGTTCAAAAGCTGAAAGAAAGAGGATAAGGCATTTTGGGGGGTTGAGGATCCTTGAGAAATTAGTCCCTCAGAGTTGACTGAGGGTATTTTAATTGCTCATAGAGAGGTTTCTCACGTGTAATGGGGTTCAACTACATCTTGGGTCAGTGAGAGCCATCAGTTAAAATTGAGTAGATCCGCATGTTCATGGCAAGCACTAGGATTTGACTTGTGAGCTCTGCCACCCCTTCACACAGCTCATCCCATTTCTGTTATTTTGATCAACTGCCCCACTGGACCAAATCATTCTGCCTCCTCCCACATCTTTCCAAAGCTCATTCAGACTAAAACAGTGATCAGAGAATCACCAGGTTGGAAAAGAACCACTGGATCATCGAGTCCAGAGAAGAGCAACGAGGATGGTGAGGGGTCCGGAGAACAGGCTTTATGAGGAGCATCTGAGAGAGCTGGGGGTGTTTAGCCTAGAGAAGAGGAGGCTGAGAGGAGACCTCATTGACCTCTATAACTACCTGAAAGGAGGTTGTGGAGAGGAGGGAGCTGGGCTTTTCTCCCAAGGGACAGGGGACAGGACAAGAGGGAATGGTCTCAAGCTCCACCAGAGGAGATTTAGGCTAGAGATTAGCAGGAAGTTTTTCATGGAAAGGGTGATTGGGCATTGGAACAGGTTGCCCAGGGAGGTGGTTGATTCACCTTTCCTGGAGGTGTTTAAGGGATGGGTAGACGAGGTGCTGAGGGACATGGTTTAGTGTTTGATAGGAATGGTTGGACTCAATGATCTGATGGGTCTCTTCCAACCTGGTGATTCTGTGATTCTGTGAAATCAACATCCCTCCTGCAGGATGTTGCACTTCCCAGAATTGGGTGAAAATGAGCCTTGTGCACTCCATTAGAGCTTTTCCCAGCTGCTGGGGTTGCCTCAGATTCAATTGGACTTGGCTGTGTCACCAGTGAAGCACCTCTGATCTTGGTCTGCAGGGAGAAAAGTGATCCATGTGTTCCCTGTCTCAGCTCTCAACCTGCTCGCTCCAATATCTTCGTGTGCAAAATTTCACCTGATCTGAACTTTCCTGAGTCTCTCCAACCTTCGCCCTCACAGTTTCGAGCTGATCTGTTTTTCATGCCTTGCAGTCCAGACACCAAATTGGAGCCGAAGTGACGTTTATTGTTTCAAGAGTGCTATTTAATGAAGATTGAGCTCATTACAAACACAACCTGTTTTTGAGCCAGGACACATATTAATTTGGATAAAATATCAGCTGTGTTCTCTCTCCATACAGCCTTATCGGAAAACAAACTGGGTTAAGCTTCATTCCAAAGAATGAAGAGAGAATTGAATATTTGCTTCGTTTAAGGAAGCTCAAATAATCATTATCATCAAAATGCCTATGCTAATCACAGCGGAGAGTTTGCAGAGGTGTTTATTTCTGTGTGGGTCTAATAATAAATGGAGATTCATTTCCTCTGCAAGGAATCTAAGGGCAGCATTTCTCTGCCATGTGGGGGGAGAGGAAAGTCCTCATCCAACCTCTGCAGCTTTGTGGCATTATTAGGCCCTTCTGTTTTACTAGTTATTTATTATTTTTAGGTCCACCTTCTTCTGGTCAGGAAGGACATTGAGGGGCTGGAGCATATCCAGAGAAGGGCAACGGAGCTGGAGATGGGGTTGGAGAACAAGGGTTATGAGAAATGGTTGAGGGAGCTTGGGTTGTTAAGCCTGTAGAAGAAAAGAGTGAGGTGAGACCTCATTGTTGTCTGTCTGAAAGGAGCTTGGAACGAGGTGGTGATAGGACAAGAGGAAATAGCCTCAAGTTACACCAGGACAGGTTCAGATTGGACATCAAGAAAAATTTCTTCACTGAAAGGGTTCTCTGGCCCTGGTAGAGGTTGCTTAGGGAGATGGTGGAGTCCTTATCCCTGGAGGTGTTCAAAAACCAGGTATATGAGGTGCTCAGGGATCTGGTTTAGTAGTGGACACAGAGGGTTAGACTCAATGATCTGACAGGTCTTTTCCAACCTAGTGATTGCATCACCACCCAACAGTAGGTGCTTCCTGAAATACCTTTGGATGTGGCTTCAAAAACTTCTAGGAACATGACTGAAAGGAATTCCTGTATGTATATGTAATATAGAGGCTCTCAGCATTCACCATCAAAATCTCATCTCTGATGCATCAGGATTTAATTAGGAAATGCTGCTGGACCCGTCTCCACTGCAATGTAATTAAAAACCTTTGGGTTATGGGATATGGAGCCAATGGGGCCCATTTTCAGCCTGAGTGAAGGAAATTCCCCCAGAGGAGGAATCTCTTCTCACCCAACTCAGCTGCTTCCTCCTTGCAAGGAGCTTTGGATGCCTTCAAACAACGAGGGGCTGATCCTGAGCCGGCTGAGATCAAGGAAAGGGACTCAGGCTTCAAATACATCAGCCTAAAGCTTCATTTCATTGGTACTGCAGAATGAATGATCTTTCTGCTTGTATTTCTCTTCTGACTGCTTAAATTTCCTGGCTGATTTGATTAATTCGGAATTGGCATTAAATATTTCTTGCTAGCTGCTTCATGTCCTGCCACGATACAGCTGCAGACAGGATAGCCAGAGCTAAAACCTCCACTTGTACGTTGGCAACACACGCTGAAAACTCTGTGTTAGGTTGTAGCCTGCCTGGAGCCCAGAGCCTCGTGCTGGAACGGCAGCACCTCTCGCACAAAGGCATCCAGCCCTCACTTCAAGATGCTTCAAGTGGTGGTTAATCCATCGCTTTCCCTTCTCATTGGCTCCATGGGTTAATCACCCTCTTCATTCAGATTCTGTGCTTTATTTTTAACTTGTGTGTGTGCCGAAAGCTCTGTTTTCTTTTTCTCTCTGCATTCCCCTCCCCGAAGATGAAAGTCAGCGGTGCTTCTGCATTTTCCAGGGTGCTTCCATCCATGGGATGTGGTTGTTTCTTTTGAGGTGCATTTTTCCTTTGTGCATGGTGTGGCTTGGGCTAAATTAGAGTCGGTTTTCTGACACCAGCTCAGTCTTGTCTGATTAACTTCATTTTTCAGAGAGCTCGCTGCATGTTCTCCAGACAGGGTTTTTCTCTAGCAGCGATCACAAGAGGCTCTGGGATGAACAAAGACCACTGCTTCTCCTTATTCCTACAGAAACCAAGGTTGTCCTCGAGCTGGTGGAGTCTTGAGTCAAAGAGGTGAGAAAGGTCACACATGCAGGGAGGGGAAGGACAGGTGACCCCAAACTGACCAGCAGATGATCCCATCCCTGTATATTTTATTATCATAGAATAGAATTGCTTGGTTGGAAAAGATCTTTGAGATCGAGTCCAGCAGTACCTGTACACTACTAAACGAGATCCCTGAGCACCTCATCTACGCGGCTTTTAAATCTCTTCAGGGATGGAGACTCTACTACCTCACTGGGCAGCCTCTGCCAGGGCCTGAGAACCCTTTCCATGAAGAACTTCTTCCGAATGTCCAGTCTGAACCTGCCCTGGTGCAACTTGAGGCCATTTTTTCTCATCCCATCACCTGTCACTTGGACAAAGAGACCAACACTCGCCTCACTCCAACCTCCTTTCAGGCAACTGTAGACAGTGATGAGTTCTCTCCTCAGCCTCCTTTTCTACAGGTTAAACAACCCCAGGTCTCTGTTATTTTATTATTGTCTTTAGTAGCAGTAGTAGTAGTAGTAGTACTAGTAGTAGTAGTACTAGTAGCATTATTATTGGCATTATTATTGGGATGAATATGGTGATGATGATGATTTCGTTAAAATCAAAGTTTAGTTTCCAACCTGGAAGTCCTTTTTCCTCTCATTTCCCTTTCCCTGGGGTTAGGGAGAGGGGAGCTGGGAGCCCAATTCCTTGGTTTTAGCTGCCGCAGTTGGCTGGGCTGGGGCTAAACTGAGTGCGTCGAATAGTTTATCAACCCATTAGAAATCCTCCCAAAGTGGAAGCGTTCTCCTTGCTCTTTTCAGCTTGTCAACTTGGCAAGATGAAATCCCAATATTTCCTGCGAGGGCTTGGCTGGATGGAGTTGCAGAACAGTGCAAGAAAACAAATGCATCTCGCACAAGGCAAACCAAGAGAACTCTTGGTGTTTTGGGGAGAACATCTCTATAGGTTTAGCCCTTCCCTGAGCAAGGCTGACATTTGGTTTAAGGTAGAACACATTCCTGACACACAAGGCTCTGATCTGTCACAAAAGAGAGCCCGCTTCCTGGATTTAGGCTAAGGGACAGGGTTCAAGCAGGGGGCAAGCTATATATGTGTCAAAATGAGCAATGTCTTTTTGGGTCACATATACTTTTGACTTCAACACTGCTTTATGTTGGCTGTAAAATTAATAGGTGGGAACTAGATTTATTTGTCCCCCTGGCCTGGTAGTTGCTTGTTAGGTTAAACTCACTGATTTCCTGGTACAAAAGTGCTTGTTAAAATAATCTCCCTGAAAACATTCCTCTGGGAGCACTTTATCTTCCCAAATCAAAAATTCCTAAACAATGAAATGGGCAAGATGTGACAGATGGACTTGAGCAAAACCAAACAAAACCTTCAGAAACAAAGAGTTCACTTCCATAAGCATCGTTTGAGGAATTTAGTCTTGCTTCTGGTGCTTTGTAAAGAATACCAGCATCCGTGTTCCACGCAGAAATGCCCTTATGCGGGACTCACCTGCTCCTCTTCTGTCCACGGGGCCTCATTCTGTGCTTTTCATTGACTCAAGTTTCTCCATGTTGTAATTCCTCCAGGGGGGATCTGAGGGCAGCACGGGATGGACTTCTCTTCACCAAAAGTGTTCGCAGGTCCTGGCAGAGGCTGCCCAGGGAAGGGGTGGAGTCTCCATCCTCGAAGGGAATTGAAAGTCAGGTAGGTGAGGTGCTCAGAGATGTGGTTTAGTAATGGATAGATACAGTTGGACTTGGAGATCTCAAAAGCTTTTTCCAACCGAGCAATTACACCTTCTCCATGGTTTAATTCTCTTTAGGTTTCCCTGCTCTGGCTGTGTCCTCAGTCACACTAATTCCAAACGAGCCCACCAGGACAAGCAGTGAGAAGATCAGTATAATCAACATCTCCCTTTCCCTCTCTAATTATTGGAGGTTTCTTTTCACAAAACTTCATTCATCCACATCCCTCACATCATCAGTAGGGACCCTGAACCCACCGAGAGGGGTCTGGAGAACAGACCTTATGAGGAATGGCTGAGAGAGCTGGGGGTGTTTATCCTGGAGAAGAGGACACTGAGAGGAGACGTCATTACTCTCTACAGCTATCTGAAAGGAGGTTGTAGAGAGGAGGGAGCTGGCCTCTTCTCCCAAGGGACAGGGGACAAGAGGGAATGGCCTTAAGCTCCGCCAGGGGAGATTTAGGCTAGAGATTAGGAGGAAGTTTTTCACGGAAAGAGTCATTGGGCCTTGGAATAGTCTGCCCAGGGAGGTGGTTGATTCACCTTCCCTGGAGGTGTTTAAGGTGCAGGTAGACGAGGTCCTGAGGGACATGGTTTAGTGTTTGATAGGAATGGTTGGACTCGATGATCCTATGGGTCTCTTCTAACCTGGTGATTCTATGATTCTATGATTGAGGGCAACTTGGCCCCTTCATATCCAGGTGCTAAGGACTCCTTCCTTCAGTGCGTTGGAGCTGCAGAACAAGAACCTGAGATTAGCATCAGACCTGAGTTAGCCTTCAGCTCAGGAAGGTTGCGAACCTGTTAGGGTAAGTCCAAGGAAGACTATGAAGATGATCTGAGGTCTGGAGAACCTCCCATACAAGGCAAGGCTGAGAGAGTTGGGGTTGTTCAGCCTGGAGAAGAGAAAGCTCCAGGGAGACCTTAGAGCATCTTCCAGTACTGAAAGGGGCTCCAGGAAAGCTGGGGAGGGGCACTCGATCAGGGAGTGAATGGACAGGACAAGGGGGAACAGTTTTCATCTAAAAGAGGGGAGGTTGAAAGAAAAAATGTTTTCCAGTGAGCGCGGGGAGGCCTTGGCCCATGTTGCCCAGATCTGTGGTAACTGCCCCATCCCTGGAGATGTTCAGGGCCAGGTTGAATGGGTCTTAGGGCAACCTGATCCAGTAGGAGGTGTCCCTGCCTGTGGCAGTGGGGTCGGAACTAGATGATCTTTAAGTTCCCTTCTAACTCAGATTATTCAATGATTCTTGCTGTGCCTGAGTCTCAACAAACTCATCACACTACAAAACTGAGGTGACGCACCTCAGCCCTGCCCTCAGTCACCTTCCCGTTCCTGCAGTAGCTCTGAGTAAGCTCTCAGTCTATGGAGGGGTCAGACCCTCCCCACAAGCCTAACACCCCTCCTACCTCCTCCAGGTGTGTGGGTACTTGAACTGAAATCAAATTCCCTCCTCGGTAAAAGGTGGTGGAGAGATTTCATTATGGAGCTGGAGCTGTGGTGCTGGGGGACCTGTTTGCACAATGCTCCCATTGTGTGGCTGCTTTACTCTGGCTGCTGTGGAGGACCAAGTCTGGAGTGCTGGAGGATGCTCATGTGGGCCAGGAGCTCATAGGTGAGAGAGCAAAGGGCATGCCCCTAATGTGACCGTGTGAAGGGCTGTGGAGAGGGGGGAACGGAGCTTGTGTGCTCTCCAGGGACAGCCTGTCTTTACCTAATAACAGAGATTGAGGAGCTGGTTTGAGCTACCCAGACATTACATCAGCGTGTGGCCTCCGTCCCATTGGTCCCCCTTTGCCTCAGCCCCTTGAATTCGGCAGCATATCCTTACAGTCACCTCAGTGTCCCGACCCATGAATCACAGTTGTGTTATTCCCTCAGAACCGGAGAAGGGCAAAACCGTTCAAGAAAAAGCTCAGTATCTCTTCTGTTCAGCGAGAGGAATGTTGTAGGCAGACAGGAGCCTTCTTTGGGAGTGTGTGTGGGGGGGGAGGTTGCTGCTTTTATTTTTGCCGCATATTTCTCCCCCTTTTTTTCCACTTATGAGACTTCTCTGGGTAAAACAGACCTCTAAGCCCCTAACTCAACTGAGATTGGATCCAGCTGCCTTAAACAGGATCAAACTGTGTGCTCTGAAAGTGCACTTGAGGGGTAAGCTCTGTCTCAAACAGCTCTTGCTCTACTCAGGGAGAAAGGAGCAGAGTATGACAGAATAGCTTGGGTTGGAAGGGACCTTAAAGATCATCTAGTTCTAGCTCTCTGCCACGGGCAGGGACACTTCCCACTGGATCAGGGGCTCCAAGGCTCCATCCAACCTGGCCTTGAACACCTCTAGGGATGGGGCAGCCACAACTTCCCTGGGCAACCTCTTCCAGGGCCTCTCCACCCTCACAGTGATGAAATTCCTCCTTATGTCTAGTCTGAATCTGTCCCTCTCCAGTTTAAACCCATTGCCCCTCTTCCTATCACCACAAGCCTTTGTGAACAGACCCTCCCCAGCTTTCTTGTAGCCCCCTTCAGGTACTGGGAGGTCGCTATATGGTCTCTTTGGAGCCTTCTCTTCTCCAGGCTGAACAACCAGGACTCTCTCAGCCTGTCCTTGCATGGGAGGTGCTCCAGCCCTCTGATCATCTTTGTAGCCTCCTCTGGACCTATTCCTACACCTCCAGGGTGGGAACCAAACCACAGAGAGATTCTTGCCTAGATTAAAGGGCAATTTACAGCCTGTACACAAATAAGCCAGAGGGCTGCCCCAGGGACCCTTCGTGAGAGGGTTTTGAATCGTGTTCAAATGTTCCTGCCTTTCTCATCAATGGGATTCCTAATTGAAGGAGCTGATGGTGGCCCCTCTGAATAGGATGACCAGAGTGTTTTTTGACTTCTCTGGAGTCACCCAGAGAGCCAGTAGGAACCCTCTTGAAGGTCAGATCTCCACCCACCCTCCAAGGAGACAATTCCCATGATTTCTGGGCACCCTTGCCCCCACCCCAGCCCCAGGCTGCATTCTCAGATCCCACAGTGCTGAAGGAGAATCAGCTTCTCTGATTCATGTGGGTACACTTCTATCACTTGCAGTCATGGAAAAGGACTTGAAATTATTACCCAAGTGTGGTTTTAAGATTTTAAAATCCGAAGGCTAAGCAAAAGAAACAGTTAAGAAAGTCTAATCTTTCCCTGAGGTCTTGTGGCTTGGGAAGAAGAAGAGGGCTCCCTTCAGTGCTCTGTCTTCTGGATAAATTGTTTTTCTCCTGTTTTCTTCCCTCCCCATAAGACAAATCCTCCAGTAAGGCTCAAACCAGCATTTGCCTCCAGCTTTGTTCTGCATATTCTCATTTTCCAGACTCTCGGTGAGCATCAATCAGGCTCAGCTAATACTGAATCCTTGTCTTTACCAAACAAAACAACCCCAGAAAAGAATGCCCCCCCCACCACTCAAAAGAAAAAAAAAAAAAACCAAACCAAAACACCACCCAAACTTTTTCGTCCCAATATTTCAACACAAAGCAATAAGATCTGTGTTTATCCTGGTGCCTGGGAATGGCGAATCTGGCATGGATCAAATAGATCAGATTTTACGGTGCAGAAGAGCATTGAATGGAAACCCTGACTTGAATTGTTCTGATCGGTTCATCTCAGGCTTTGTCAGCTCGGGCTGACCATTACGGATCCCTGTGACGCTTTCAAGCAACATCTGTTTACAACAACAGCGTCTCCAGCTCCAAACAATTCCTGATTACTTTCACATTTCTGATATAGATAGAGCAGCTCAGAAGCTTTGGTCTTAAGGTTCCCAGAACATCTTCCTCACAGGGACATCATTTGGAGGTAATTGTAAGGCTGTTGTTGTAAACAGTCTCTCCGAAAGCTCCCAACAAAGCAAACACCCCTTATTGAAAACACTCCATGCAGACAGTGGTGTTTGTCAGTGATGAGCTGCAGGGATGCTGGATCCTTGGCCTTTACTAATCTTCAGCGGTCACGAACCGGAGCTGCTTGGAAGGATCGGTTTGAATCGCGGGACTTGCAAGAGGAACCAAAAAAATATTGCGCCAGGAGTGCAGCCTGTTCCATTTATTCCACTTTCCCTTGCTAATGAGGGTGATCTGTGCAAAACAGGAGGCCCCAGAAGGGGCTGATGCACTCACTCAGAGGTTAGTTCTTTAAAGGACTTACGGTGTTGAACTTTAGCTGCTGTATGGGTGGCAGAAGGGCACGAATTAGATAAGCAGCAACCGCAGGGATTTGCTTTAGAATCATGGAATGGTTTGGGTTGGAAGTGAACTTAAAGCCCATCCAGTTCCACAATCTTCCCATGGGCAGGGGCATCTCCCACTGGACCTGACGGTCGGTTTCTAGGCTGTGAGCACATGTTGCCAGCTTGTGCTGAGCTGGGCTCAGAAACTGGATTCAAGAATGCATGGATCTAGGATCAGGAGCAAACAGGTGGATGAGGTTTTCACTGGATGTTGGTCATTGAAGAAGAGAGTGAGTCTCTCATGAGTCTCTATGGCCTCAAGCTCCACCAGGGGAGATTTAGGCTGGAGATTAGGAGGAGGTTTTTCACAGAAAGGGTCATTGGGCATTGGAATAGGCTGCCCAGGGAGGTGGTTGATTCCCCTTCCCTGGAGGTGTTTAAGGGACAGGTGGATGAGGTCTTGAGGGACTTGGTTTAGTGTTAGATAGCAATGGTTGGACTAGAAGATCCGATGGGTTCCTTCCAACCTGGTTGTTCTATGATTCTATGATTCTCTTAGTTTTATACCAAGTATGATGACCATGCAATGGAATCCTGGTCAGTTTGAGTCACCTACAGGTGCTACTTTTTTACACTTTTGCCTTAGGGCTTCATCATCTTGAGGACAGGTTTGGCTTCTACAGGAATAAGGAGAAGTGGTTGCCTTCCTGCATCCCAGAGCCCTGTGTGATCACTGCTAGAGACAAACCTTGTCTGAAAAGCATGCACTGAGCTCTCTGAAAATGGGGTCACTCAGGTGAGACTGAACTGGAGTCAGAAATTCATTCTTCTTCAGCTCAAACCACCATATCTTGCATCTTCAATACCTCTCAGAGTTGTCTGATTAGCTGGACGCTGAGTCCTGGCAGCTGGAAGTGCTTTTAAGGGTCTGTCCTAAAACTAGACAGCAGCTGGATCACACCAATTAACTTGTCCTGTGGACCAGCAATAAAGAAGGGGAGTAAACTCCCAGTGTTGCTCACTTTAATGATTTTATTGGACATCTTGCAGCTATTGATGTTCTTGTGATGTTGATGTTCTTGCTGATATTCCATGATGTTTCACAGAAAGGGTCATTGGGCCCTGGCAGAGGCTGCCCAGGGAGGGGTTTGAGTCACCTTCCCTGGAGGGGTTTAAGGGACGGGTGGACGAGATGCTGAGGGACATGGGTTAATGTTTGATGGGAATGGTTGGACTTGAGGGTCTTTTCCACCCTGGTGATTCTATAATTCTGTGATTCTTTCTATAAAATCCCAGCTGCTGGGTTCAGGAGATGGTGTGAAGAACCTCAGGTTTTGTTCAACATCAAAAGAAAATTGGGGGAGAAGGAGGGGGTTGTAACACAAAGCTTAAAAATGTGAAATCAAAATGTTGTGCAAGCTCAGGGCTTGGCAGTTAAGTAGAAAGAACACAAGCCTAGTGGTCACCTAGAGGCAATTCCCTGCTTCTACTCCATCCAGGTGAGCCCCCACCTGGGTCCAGAGGAGGCCACGAAGATGATGTGACACTTCTGCTATGAGGCCAGGCTGAGGGAGTGGGGATTGTTCAGCTTGGACAAGAGAAGGCTCTGGGGAGACCTTAGAGCTGTTTCCAGTAGATGAAGTGGTTCCATCAAAGCTGGGGAGGGACCTTTTACAAGGACCTGGAGTGACATGATGAGGGGGAATGGCTTTAAATTGGAAGGGGGAAGATTGAGATGAGACTTTAGGAAGAAATTCTTCATGCTGAGGGTGGCGAGGCCCTGGCGTGAGTTGCCCAAGGCAGTTGTAGCCTCCCCATCCCTGGAGGTGTTCAAGGCCAGGTTGGATGGGGCTTCGAGAAGCCTGGTTCAGTGGGAGGTGTCCCTGCTCATGACAGGGGATTTGGAACTAGATATCTTCAACATCCCTTCCAACACAAACCATTCTATAGTTCTGCTTTTTATTAAACTCTTAAGAAGGGTTAAAACCTGAGTAGTGACCAGAAGTAAGATGAAAATGCCTTAAGATTATGGGGTTTGTGTGGGTTAGGAAGACACTCACTGCCAGCACAGCCCAGCCAATAAGAGAGAACTCATCATACTGATGAACTATCAGTCTTGAAAGAAAACTTGTGCTTCCAGCTTTGTAGGAAGAGTCTCGACTGCTTTGAGACTGAAGACCAACAAGGCTTATATGGAAGAATTACGTGATGCACTACATCCTGGTACCATGGCCAACCAGAGCACCCAGGGGACCTCCAGAGCACAAGGTATGGAGATATGGAAAACACTGTGGTTTATCCTCTTCCTGATGCTGCTGTTTGGGTTTGCAGGGTGGTGGGACTTGGTAACTGATGGAGCAGGAGGAGGGCTATGGTGACTTCAGCAGGTGGCGCTCCTCCCCCGACTAAACGCTGACAATTAGCAAATTAAGTTAATTAGGGAGTGATGGGGAACTGAGGTTTCCACCTCCTGCTCACCCGGTTGCTGCCTGCATGTGTGTGGGCCCCTTTATTGTCCACGGAGAAGAAGACCACAGAGGAGGTGGCACTGTGCTTGCAGGAGGGCAAGTGGAGATGTGCCAATGTCAAATCAAAGGATGACACCGGAGATGAGCCCTCTTGTACGTTACTGCGAGGTGGGAAGCGCTGAGGAACAAGCAGCCAGGGGTCAGAGAGGACTTGGAACCCTGGTCAGTTCATCCCTTTCACCCCGAGCAAAGGAGCTGCCTCAGTTTCCCTATACGCACTGCTGAGCTGGGGAGCATCCAGGCCTGGGGGTTGAGGCTGGGAAGGGTACATCCCTGATGTACGTAGTCATCATTATCTTCTTCCTCGTGCTCATCTTCCTCCTTCACTCACACTTTGAGGCGAGCTCTCTAATGGCTTGCTCTTAATTAGAGTGAACTCTGAGTGCCCTGCTAGCACGCCCTTTCCTTTGTCAGCTAATTGGCCGGGCTTTCTGATCTATTATGTAAATAGTCTAAGTCTCTGCGGCACAGTGTCGTAATGCGATGCATTCCTGGGAGCCTGGGCTTCTGTTTCATGGGATTGTGCTCCAGCCTCAGGCAAGAACAGCAGCAACAACAACAAAAGCCAGGCAAGCCTTTGGCTCCTTTTCTGGAGGCCTCCAGAAAACCGACTTGCAGAAGAAAGTGTTCTGGGCACAAGTTCAGGGCATGCAGATGGGGAGAAGGGCACATGATGAGGCTGAGGACAGCAGGAAGAGTTAAGAGCTGGAGAGTCTTGGTCTCACAGTCTGGCCTGAGACAAACCAAGGTTGAAAGACAAGGGTTGTTTAGCCTGGAGAATAAGAGGCTGAGGGGAGACCTCATTGCTCTCTCCATCTCCCTGAAAAGAAGTTGTGGAGAGGAGGGTAATGGTCTCTTCTCCTAAGTGACAGGGGACAGGGCAAGAGGGAATGGCCTCAGGCTCCACCAGGGGAGATTTAGGCAGGACATTAAGGAAAAGAATATTCACAGAAAGGGTCATTGGGCAGTGTTAGAGGCTGCCCAGGGAGGGGGTTGAGTCACTTTCCCTGGAAGTGTTTAAGGGACGGGTGGACGAGGTCCTGAGGGACATGGTTTAGTGTTTGATAGGAATGATTGGACTTGATGATCTGGTGGGTCTCTTCCAATCTGGTTGTTAGACCCTATGATTCTAAGCCAGCATGGAATGCTTTGGGTAGGTAGGAGCATTTACATGTCATCCAGTTCAAGCCCCATGCAGAAGCAGGGACACCTCAATCAAGTTACTCAGAGCCCCATCCAACCTGGCCTTGAATGTTTCCAGGTATAAGACCTCCACTGCCTCTCTGGGCAATCTGAGCCAGTGTTTCACCACCCTCATTATAAAATAATTCTTCCTTGTATCCAGTCTAAATCTGTCCCCTCTTAGTTTAAAACTCCACCCCAGAATCAGAGAATCTGAGAAGGCACCTCAAAGCTCATCCAGTTCCAACTCCCCTGCCAAGGGCAGGGACACCTCCCACTGGATCAGGTTACTCAGAGCCCAAACCAACCTGGCCTCAAACACCTCCAGGGATGGGGCAGCCACCACTTCTCAGTGAAACCTGGGCCAGGGCCTCCCTACCTCACAGGAAAACATTTCTTCCTAAGATCTCATCTCAGCCTCTTCTCTTTCAGGTCAAAACCATTACCTCTTCTCCTATTCCTGTACCACTTGATCAGGAGTCCCTCCCAAGCTTTTCTGTTGACACTTTTAGTACTGGATGGGTTCTTGAAGGTCTCCCTGAAGCCTTCTCTTCTCCAGACTCAACAGCCCCAACTCTTTCAGCCTGTACTCACACGGGAGGTGCTCCAGCCCTTGGATCATCTCCGTGGTCTCCTCTGAACTCAGTCCAGCAGCTCCATGTCTTTCCTGTGCTGAGGACTCCAGAACTGGACACAGGGCTCCAGGTGGGATCTCACCAGATTGGAGCAGAGGGGCAGAATCCCCTCCCTCACCCTGCTGGCCACACTCCCAGCTAGTATTTTCTAAGGCTGATATAAAAGGAGAAAAAGGAAGGGAGAAAAACTTCAGAACTCTAACTGTTCCACAGAGGAGGAGGAGGCCAGTAAAATAAATGAGCAATGTCTGTGCTCCAATAAATCCACTTAGAAATCCAAACCCAGTAGCAACAGTGTAATTTATGTCCCATTGAAAGAGGTCCAGATGAAAATTGATGAAGTCTCGTATTTGTGTAATAAATCAGATGCCATTAACATAACCAATACGCATATTTATAAACACAGGCTGGACCCCAGGCTTTTTATTCAGATCAGCGGAAGGGGGGCTGGGGAGAGAACGGCGCTCTGAACTGGAAAGTCCTTCCTGATTAATCCAGAAAGACAATCTGAGAAAAGGTAGCGGCCTCAATTTATGACACCTTAAAAAGAACCATGAGTGAGTAAATCTTCGGTTCATGCAGGAATAAATCTGGTTAAGTCCTCTTCCTCGTCCGTGTCTCTGGAGGGGGCTGTAGAGCCAGTTAATCACAGAATGGTTTGAGTTGGAGGAACCTTGAAGCCCGTCCAGTTCCAATCCCCTGCTATGGGCAGGGACACCTCCCACTGGATCAGGATCTCCAAGCCACATCCAACCTGGCCTTGAACTCCTCCAGGGATGGGGCAGCCACCAGTGCTCT
>JAUMJK010000679.1:0-5000 GCA_033558105.1 Coccyzus lansbergi | reverse complement strand
CTGTCCAGGGAGGAGGAGGAGGAGGTGTGTGTGTGTGGGGAAGGTTCTTACACACACACACACACACACACACATACACACAGACGCAAGAACAACCCCTCTCTCCTCTTCCCCCCCCCCCCAACCCTCACCCCCCCCCACCCCCTACCCCTCCCTCCCACCCACTCCCCCCCACCCCCCCCTCCTCCTCCCCTCTCCTCCCCTCTTTCCCGGCTCAAACCATGTTCCAGCCGTCTGGGAAGCGCTGCTTCACCATCGAGTCCCTGGTGGGCAAGGACACCCACCTCAGCCCCGAGGAGCCCCCGCGTCCCTCAGCCCTCGCCTACCCCCCTCCCGCCGACCCCGCCGCCTTCCCCCCAGCCTTCCAGGGCTCCTCGGCCGCCGGGAGGGCTCTGTACGGCGGCGCCGAGCTGGTTTTCCCGGAGGCCGTGGGGCACCCGGCGCTGCCCGTCGGGCCCCACCAGCTCGGGGGGTCGGCCCTGCCCCCCCCGCACCCTTTCTTCGGGCCCCAGCACCGCGACCCGCTCAACTTCTACCCCTGGGTGCTGCGGAATCGCTTCTTCGGACACCGCTTCCAAGGTGAGATTTCCATGGGGAGGGGGAGGAATTGATGGGAGGATGGTCAGGGGGGTAGGGAGCGAGGAGACCCCCTGCCCTGACCGAGAACCGGGGGGGAAGAGGCTGAACCGGAGGCAAAAAAAAAAAACAAAAAAAAAAAACCAAAAAAAATTAAAAAAAATTCTCCCCGAAATAAAACCTGTTGAATTTGCTGGGAGGATGGTCAGGGGGGTAGGGAGCGAGGACACCCCCCTACCCTGACCGGGAACCGGGGAGGAAGAGGCTGAACCGGAGGGAAAAAAAAAAAAAAAAAAAAAAAAATCAACCCCCCGAAATTAAACCTGTTGCCGCTCGCAAACCGGGACCGGAGCGTTTACACTCAAACCCGGGGCTGGGGGAGCATCCAGGCACCGGAGAGCTCGCACACACGGGGTTCGGGGCATCCAGACTCCCGGTGCGCTCAGACTCTCGGTGCACTCAGACTCCCGACGCACCCGGACTCTCGGTGCACCCGGACTCTTGGTGCATTCGGACTCTCGGTGCACCCGGACTCCCGGTGCACCCGGACTCCCGGTTCACTCAGACCCTCGGTGCGTTCACACACTCCGGAACCGATTTTTCGGACTCCCGGTGCTCGGTGCATCCCGACTCCCGGTGCGCTCAGGGTCTCGGTGCACAGGGAATCTCGGTGCATTCGGACCCTCGGTGCTCTCAGACCCTCGGTGCACCCAGACTCCTGGTGCGCTCAGACTCTTGGTGCATCCAGACTCTCGGTGCATTCGGACTCCCGGTGCACTCAGACCCTCGGTGCCTCCAGACTCCTGGTGCACACGGACTCTCGGTGCACTCAGACCCTCGGTGCCTCCAGACTCCTGGTGCGCTCAGACTCTCGGTGCATCCAGACTCTCGGTGCATCCAGACCCTCGGTGCACTCACACCCTCGGTGCATTCGGACTCCCGGTGCTCGGTGCATCCAGACTCCCGGTGCGCTCAGGGTCCCGGTGCACAGGGAATCTCGGTGCATCCCGACTCCCGGTGCATTCAGGGTCTCGGTGCATATGGAATCTCGGTGCATTCGGACTCCCTGTGCGCTCAGATCCTCGGTGCACTCAGACCCTCGGTGCCTCCAGACTCCTGGTGCACACGGACTCTCGGTGCATTCGGACTCTCGGTGCACCTGGACTCTTGGTGCATCCAGACCCTCGGTGCATCCAGACTCCCGGTGCATTCAGGGTCTCGGTGCATATGGAATCTCGGTGCATTCACACTCCTGGTGCGCTCAGACCCTCGGTGCATCCAGACTCTCGGTGCATCCAGACCCTCGGTGCACTCACACTCTCGGTGCATTCGGACTCCCGGTGCTTCCAGACTCCCGGTGCACTCACACCCTCGGTGCATTCGCACTCTCGGTGCTCTCAGACTCTCGTTGTGCTCAGACTCTCGGTGCACTTGGAGTCTCTGTGCATTTCGGACTCCCGATGCACCCAGACCCTCGGTGCGCTCAGACCCTCGGTGCACCCGGACTCTCGGTGCATTCACACTCTCGGTGCATCCAGACTCTCGGTGCATTCGGACTCTCGGTGCACTCAGACCCTCTGTGCACCCAGACTCCTGCTGCGCTCAGACTCTCGGTGCACCCGGACTCTTGGTGCATTCGGACTTTCGGTGCATCCAGACTCCTGGTGCACTCAGGGTCTCGGCGCATACGGAATCTCGGTGCACCCAGACCCTCGGTGCACCCAGACCCTCGGTGCATTCACACCCCTGGTGCGCTCAGACCCTCGGTGCATCCAGACTCCCGGTGCATTCGGACCGTCGGTGCACTCAGACCCTCGGTGCATCCAGACTCCTGGTGCACACGGAATCTCTGTGCATTCGGACTCTCGGTGCTCTCAGACTCTCGGTGCACCCGGACTCTTGGTGCATCCAGACCCTCGGTGCATCCAGACCCTCGGTGCACTCACACTCTCGGTGCATCCAGACTCCTGGTGCACTCACACTCTCGGTGCATTCGGACTCTCGGTGCTCTCAGACTCTCGGTGCATCCAGACTCCTGGTGCACACGGAATCTCGGTGCATCCAGACTCCCGGTGCTTCCAGACTCCCGGTGCACTCACACTCTCGGTGCATTCGCACTCCCGGTGCTCTCAGACTCTCGTTGTGCTCAGACTCTCGGTGCATATGGAATCTCGGTGCATTCGGACTCCCTGTGCGCTCAGATCCTCGGTGCACTCAGACCCTCGGTGCCTCCAGACTCCTGGTGCACACGGACTCTCGGTGCATTCGGACTCTCGGTGCACTCACACTCTCGGTGCATCCAGACTCCCGGTGCATCCAGACCCTCGGTGCACTCACACTCTCGGTGCATTCGGACTCCCGGTGCTCTCAGACTCTCGGTGCATCCAGACTCCTGCTGCACTCAGACCCTCGGTGCCTCCGGACTCCTGGTGCGCTCAGACTCTCGGTGCATCCAGACCCTCGGTGCACTCACACTCTCGGTGCATCCAGACTCCCGGTGCGCTCAGACTCTCGGTGCTCTCAGACCCTCGGTGCATCCAGACTCCCGGTGCATTCAGGGTCTCGGTGCATATGGAATCTCGGTGCATTCACACCCCTGGTGCTCTCAGACTCTCGGTGCATCCAGACTCTCGGTGCATTCGGACTCCCGGTGCTCTCAGACTCTCGGTGCATCCAGACTCCTGGTGCACACGGAATCTCGGTGCACCCGGACTCTTGGTGCATCCAGACTCCCGGTGCATCCAGACCCTCGGTGCACTCACACTCTCGGTGCATCCAGACCCTCGGTGCACACGGACTCTCGGTGCATTCGGACTCCCGGTGCTCTCAGACTCTCGGTGCATCCAGACTCCTGCTGCGCTCAGACTCTCGGTGCACCCGGACTCTTGGTGCATTCGGACCCTCGGTGCATCCAGACTCCTGGTGCATCCAGAATCTCGGTGCTCTCAGACCCTCGGTGCTCTCAGACCCTCGGTGCATCCAGACTCCCGGTGCATTCAGGGTCTCGGTGCATATGGAATCTCGGTGCATTCACACTCCTGGTGCGCTCAGACTCTCGGTGCATCCAGACTCCCGGTGCATCCAGACTCCTGGTGCACTCACACCCTCGGTGCATCCAGACTCCCGGTGCATTCGGACCCTCGGTGCACTCACACTCTCGGTGCATCCAGACTCCCGGTGCATCCAGACTCCTGGTGCACTCACACTCTCGGTGCATTCGCACTCCCGGTGCTCTCAGACTCTCGTTGTGCTCAGACTCTCGGTGCTCTCAGACCCTCGGTGCATCCAGACTCCCGGTGCATTCAGGGTCTCGGTGCATATGGAATCTCGGTGCATTCGGACTCCCTGTGTGCTCAGACCCTCGGTGCACCCAGACCCTCGGTGCCTCCAGACTCCCGGTGCAGACTCCCGGTGCGCTCGGGCTCTCGGTGCGCCCAGACTCCCTGTGCACTCGGAGTCTCGGTGCATTCGGATTCTCGGTGAGCTCAGACTCGGGGTCCAGTGCATCCAGTGCCTTCACACCCTCGGTGCATCCAGACCCTCGGTACACCCAGACCCTCGGTGCACCCGGATTCTCGGTGCACCCGGACTCCCGGCGCATCCAGACTCCCTCTCGGTGCTCTCCGACTCCCAGTGCATTTGGACTTTCAGCCCATTTGGGCTTTCGGTGCATTCGCAGCCTCCGGGACCGATTATTCGGACTCCCGGCGCACCCAGACCCCTCGGTGCGTCCACAGCCTCCGGCGGGACCGACGCCTTTCCCCTCCCCTCCCGCTTCCCGGTTGGACTCATCCCCTCGGTTCGTCCGGTCGCTCGTTCTCTGCGTTCAACCTCCTCCCCGTTCATCCCTCCGTCCGTCCCGGTCCCGGTGCGGTTTTTTTTGCACCCTGGGTGCTCTCTCCCTACCGGTAACCGACGCCCCCGGAGCACCCGCAGCCTCCGGTTCCGACGCCTTCGCACACTCGGTGCTCGGGAAATCCCCTCACCCGGTTCATCCATCCCCACCCCGAGCCGGTCCCGGTGCTCTCGCAGCCCCGAACCCCCCGTTGGGCTCCCGGGGACCCCAGGACCGGAGCCGCCGCCTCCCTGCGGAGCCGAGAATCGGGAATTCTCGGGGAAATTGCGGTGGATCTCGGCCACGCAGCGAGATTTTCATCGAGTTTAGAGCTCCTTCTCTTTCTCCTTCTCTTCTCTTCTCTTCTCTTCTCTTCTCTTCTCTTCTCTTCTCTTCTCTTCTCTTCTCTTCTCTTCTCTTCTCTTCTCTTCTCTTCTCTTCTCTTCTTCTCTTCTCTTCTCTTCTCTTCTCTTCTCTTCTCTTCTCTTCTCTTCTCTTCTCTTCTCTCTCTTCCTTCCTTCCCTTCCCTTCCCTTCCCTTCCCTTCCCTTCCCTTCCCTTCCTCCTTCCCTTCCCTTCCTCCTTCCCTT